>JAQHUG010000075.1:5387266-5409026 GCA_028555095.1 Dicrostonyx torquatus | reverse complement strand
TCCAGGCTTTGCTCCTCTCCCTTGGAATTTGCTGTCTCAGGTCTGCTCTAGCCTAGGTTGTCAGCTTAAACCTGTGTCTGTAAATGTCCCTGGTGCAGGCCTACTCCCTCTGAGGTCACAGACTCAGGCCTGGACCAGCAAGGATCTCTTGTTCCTGCCTACCTCCTTGGAAGTCCCAGATTAATTCCCAGTCCCACAAAGTTTCTGGCTCAGTCCTAGTTACTTGGAGGTCCTAGACTCATGCCCAGACCCACAGGGGTCCTGGCTTAGGTCTATTCCCTTGAATGTGCCCGGATTCACATCTGGACCCTCAGCAGTCTCTGACTCTGGCTTACTGGCTCAGTGGTTGCTCCCCTGTACCTGTTCTGGTGGAGTTTGCTGTTTCAGGTCTACTCTGGCCCAGGTTGCTGGCTCAATCCTAGTTTACCAATGTCCATGGACTCAATCAGCTCCTCCTTTCATGGAGCTTGCTTTCTCAGGCCCACTGAGACAGGGTTTCTCTCTAGTTTTGGAGGCTTTTCTAGAACTAGTTCTTATAGACTAGGCTGGCCTTGAACATAGGAATAAATTTGGAATCATCTAATATCCTGGTATTTCCTTAATATGTGTAGAAACCTACTCCATCTAAATATTGGGAAATACTACCTTCTAGGTAGTATTTAAAGCAAGACTACTACATTGAATGAATATCCAGAATAAATCAATGAAATATAACAGCTGTCTAAAACCACTCATTGATTTGTACTATGTGCCACACAGTAGGCCAGTCAAAGTGTAGAACTGCTATTTATGCATAGATTATAGATTATAAAGCCGAGTACTGAGAATAGAGATCTGTCAACAGTAGACTCTTCTCAACCCTAATTTCTAAATGTTGTTTGCCATGGCCTTTTCTTTTTTTATTCAACTTTTTATTAGAAATGTCTAACTCATAAACAAGAGTATTGGTGAAAAAGAAATTACCAGGTTCTCAACATGGATTTACCTCTTCATGGTAGGTGATTTTCTTTGTTACATTTTAATGATATAGTACACACTTCATTTTTCATTTTGGACACAGATTTGAGCTCTGTTAGAGGTCTTTCTTCAAGACCTCTCTAATCCGGCTCACTTCCTTTTAGCCCTGTTCCTTTAGTAAAACAACCACAAAATTATACTACATGTCAAAATTATATTCGTGAAGCCACTTCACATTCTTCAGGAACTCTCAACCCTTACTTTTATTTGTAACTAGTATGCCTAGGGAAATATCTGTTTATTGGAGAAAAGATTGTATAGCTCCTCTATAAGTCACTTAAGGAACTTGATTCTCTATTTTCTCATTGATTAGATAAGGTCAACACAATTGGTGCTATCTGTCTTACCCAGATGGCATGACAAGTGATGAGTCCCTCCTGCAAGTGGATGATAAAAAGGAGGTAGAGAAGACAGTGAAAACAAAACGTGGGCATATGGCAAGCAATCTGTTATGAGACTTTTCCTGGGGAGTCATGAATAAACATCTGTGATAGACTGAAGAAACAATAGTCCTGCAGGAACCTAGCTCAGATAATCAGTGAGATTATTGGGGTGATTTACAGGAACATCAGTGAAAAGTTAGTTTACAGGAGCACAGATCAGTCAGAAGGCATCACCCATTCAGCATGGGTGAAGACTCATAAAATTCACAGTCTCTCAGCTCCTTGAAAGACTGGCAGGTAGCTCTATCAATGATTCTTCTCACCACTAGCAATCATTTGCTGCTTACAGAGGCTTGGTGATGGACCTTATAAATACTGTCCATTTCACTGCTTTTACAGCATTGTAAGTTTCTAAAGCTTCATTAGTCTTAATAGCCCCCTTCCTCCCTCCTCATTCTGCAGTGGTGAAATTATAATTTTAAATCTATGCTCATATATGTGCCCACTAGTGTGCCTATAGCCATGGTTTCCAGTTTGCTTGGTTAGATTGTTCTTTCTTTTGTAGGGATTGTTTAAGGCAATGGTCCTGAATTAAATGATACACTGCTTACAAATATGTAGGGAAGAGCCTTATCAGTAGAAAAATGACAGCTATTGATAGTGGTTTGCTATTTACAAAGAAGAAAATTAGAGACAGCATCAGTGGTATTAACAGGAGTAGTAGGAAATGAAAATATCAGGAGCACTTAGAAGTGCTGAAGGTGGTAAGTCCAGAGAAAGGCACCAACACAAAGATCCCTGGGATCCCAGAGGTGGCATATGTACATGAGTTTCCTTACAAAGCCTGAGAGAGGAGGCAAGGAACCTGAGATGGGGTGAGGAAGTACCAAGGACAAGTTCCTCAGCTTTTGGGATTTAGCTTTTTAACAGTTCTATACACTGATTGCTCTGGAACAAGCTACCTGCTGTGGCCACTGAAGAAACCTTCCTACTTTGTTCCTACCAGCTGCCCAGTAAATACAGTTTCCAAACAAGGTCATAGAGAATAGTATTGAGTGGAGATGACTCTTAGTTGGTTGGTTACAAGTCTGTGCCTACTTCCTCTACATAATGCTAGCATGAGACAGAGAATTGTCAAGCAAATGTTCATTTGGTTGTAGGGAGAGACTTCTTCCTACAATGAATTACCTATTTTTTTTTAAATTTCAGATTAATGGTAGACTTGCTTATTAAGTATTCTGGAGTCACTGTGGTGGATTTAAAGACTGGCTCTTTCATTTATTGATGTGATCTTAAGCATAGTATGAAATATCTCTAAGCCTTGTTCTTTTTCCTTTTTCATATGTAAAGTAACTGTCCCTATATAACCACTTTGAGGTATAAGTGGAGCTAAGGGCATGTGTAAGTTCTAATTGCATGATTACTGTGTTGTATTTTTTCTGTTTTCACAGATTGTTCTCTTGACTAGCATGCCGAAGCCTACTCCCAGAATGTAAACAGACTCTGAACAAACGTGCTTCAAAATCAAATATTCATTGAGCAGAGTGATGCTGGAGTTTAGAGGAAGGGACAAAGTATAGAAATGGACACCTAAATATCCACTTGCAATCAGTTTCCATTTTCAAATCTGCCATTCTTTCTACTCCCAAGCAACATTTGGCAAAGTTTTCTAGAAACAAACAAATTTTGAAATAACGTATATCTTCTAGACCTCCTGGTTCCTATCATTTCCAAGCCACCACCAAGGTATAGCAATACTGTTAGATAGATAGCAGGATTTCAGACTGAGCATAGAAGGGTCACTCTAGGTCACACAGTGAAATCTCTGAGGGCTAAAAGAAGTCAAGTGACTGACTCCAAGTTCCACAGAAAGTCAGTGACTGGCGGGGTGGGGGGAGCTGAATCCAAACCTCATAATTCTTGTACAGCTTTGCAAAGAAGGTAGTGTGCGAAAATGCTGAAAATTGTGCAATATTTTCCCAGTAGAATAGCACTAGCTGTACAATGGCATATTTTATTCAGGGAATTACAATTGTGTTCCTTCTCCCTGTGCTGAGCTCTGTTTGGCACATTGTCAGTACTGAAATGGAGTAGCTGTAATTCACTGAGTACTCGCTCTCCCTTCTGTGGGCATGCAATGTGCACAGCCATTTCACTGTAGATTGCTCATGTTAACAATAATCAGCATATATACCCAGTCTAGAGCTAGAAAAGAGTTGATATCTCCTAACAGACAAAGACAAAGGATATTATTTTCATCTTTTGAAAGTATTTCCTGTTGTTTCCAGAGCAAAAGGGATTGAGAAGCTTTTAATATTGGAAGGTCTCAAGGTTGATCAAAGTATCCCACCATAGGGAATGGACTCCAAAAAGTCATTTGTTAAGCCTTGGTACAAGGAGAGGGCCTTGGTCCTGCCTCAAGTTGGTATTGCAGACCTTGTTGACTTCCCAAGGAAGGTCTTACCCCTCTGGAGAGCAAATGAAGGATGGGAGGGGGAGGGGCAGACATAGGGGAGGGAGGAAATTCTTGGGTTGGTATGTAAAATGAAAAGTAATTTTTTAATAAAACATAATGGCAGGTTTCTAAGTAATATGTCAATGAATATCAAAATAAAAACAGGAGATACAGGGTAAGAAATATGGAGGAATAATATGGGATAAAAGAATTACAAGGAAAGGTGGCAGGAGAATGTAGGAGTTTAATGGGTGAGTCAGGAAGCATTGCCTGCTTCACAACAATTACTATCATGTAGCATCTAGTACTATATGCATAGCTATATGAGGATATTCCCAGAAATATAATCATCAGCTTGCTCTATCTATTGTAGGGCTGCTGGGTACCTTTTGTTTGTTTTCACATCCCTAGAAGACATGCAATCTGCTTCTTCAAATTTCCTTGACCAGAAAACATGTCCTTGGTCTTCTCTATCAGAAGTTTCTTTATACAAATAAATTAATAATAAAGCTACAGTTCTATAGATAGTCTATTTATTCTGGTGCTTATGAATATCTGCTCAAAGAATCAAATTCTTGAGCAGTTCTCCCGGTTTGCCATATTGCCATACACATGCAGTATGTAGCTGATGGTTTGGAGAACTTTGTTTTCCACACTTCCAAATGAAGTCTCTTACATTCTGAACACCTTTAACTCTGAAGATCTCTGATGTGTAGGTGGGGACTTGGGAACCACAAAAAGAAATGACTCAAGTCGTGTTCTTAATCATTAGGCAGCCTTGCATGGGTATTAATCTTAGCAAGGTCTAGTTCCTTTAACATGAAGATTTAGACCTCTGCACCTATTCACACAATCACACTCAAGTTTAAAAGGAGAGAAGTCTGCATTAGCATCTGTTAAGACTAAATGCAACACTGAGGGATAATAGCTAGCTGATAGTAGATATTAATATAAAAATTCTTAATGCTATATGATAGTAATATAAGAACTGTTATATCCAAATACAAGATAAAATCACTAGCACATGATAGAGTTAGTGAACATAAAGTCAAACAATGCCTGTATTTGGTCATTAAAATGTAAAAATAACAATACATTCCAACTTTATTCAACACTCTAAGCCATTTTCCCAGATATTACTTAAACAGTCTTAAGCAAATACAAATCAAGCTGTGGAGGATTTATGACGAATAGATAACATTTTAAATGTCAATACATAATTGTTTCGCTCTGAATGAACTCAATAGAGTTTGGTATAGAGTAATTTACAATCTCAGAAAATTATATCTTCTCTGCAAATTGAATTGAACATATACTATATTATACACCAAAATAATATTTAAGTGATTCTAAGAAAATGGTCTAAAAGGACCCTAAGCTGGTTGACAGTGCCCCACAGTATTTAACACAATTGCTAGGATGCATGAAAAGATGACACCATAGGAAAATGGTATGGAAAATGATAACAATGATGAATAGTGCCTCTGGACTTCATTCCATAAGAAAAAGAGTCATTCTCAATCCTTTAGATGGCACTCAGAAGCAACTCAAATTTTTCACCTGAAGGCTTTTAACTTCAATTATACATTTTAAGTGAATACATTCATAATTTTAATGAATATATATAGACAGATAGGAAAGGGTACCTTTTAAACAGAGGGAGTTATGTTTTTCATTGGTTGAAAAATTAAGCTATATAAGAGCAAGATAAATGTCTCATCTATCAATGTGCTCTCATCACCAAGCACAAAGTCAAATAATTGTATATGCTCAACCAATAGTTTTCCAGTAAATGAACTGAGCACTAATTAGATATCAGAAAATAAGCAATTGATTTAAATTATTTCATTTTATTTTAATATTAACAATTCTATAAAATACCTTGTGTCATTAACCACATTATTCAAATTAGGGAATATCTACTATTATAGAGATAATTAACCAACCTTATAAAATGTATATGCCAAAGTCATGGACTTAAATTCTTGTCATCTTAAATCCAAAGCCGATATTCTAGTATTCTGCACCTTTGTCCTTTCTTCTATTTGGAAATTCAGACACCTGTTTGAGTTCTTCTATACACTATAAATATTTCTGACACCTCATAACAGTGATCTTCAAATAAACAACTCAGCCTTTGAGCATTTTGAATTACACACACACGATATTTTTATAACCATTAATAAACTATGTCTGTAAAGCTGTGATGCAGTTTGTTCTATTAGCATTGACAATTTACCATGAACCTTTCAAGCACTGTACTATGCAGAATCTCTATTATTTTAGGTATTTTTCACAGCACTATAAAATGAAGTAGGTGTTACTATAATTCCTATTTTGCAGATAAGAAAATTGAGGCTTGAAAGAGTGAAGTGACTTACCTTGGCAAATTTTCAGCAGGAGACAGAAATAAGATCTGAACCTACACATGTCTTATCCACGGTTCATGTCATGAGTCATTCACTAATTCACTCTTGTGCATGACGAACTGGCCAAACTGACCTATAAGAACTTACTCCCATCTTAGAAAGCACCATCAGGGCATCCACGAATAGAACTCTCCTCTCTCTGCAATTTTGACTTTGCTTCTGTATTTAATCAAATCTCTACTTCCTCTGGAAAGTATCCCCTGATTTTTATATACATACACACATACAAACATACATACATACACACACATATGTACTAAGCAATGTATCCTTTGATGTGGTTCTCTTCAGCATCATCTGTGGGAATTGCAAAAGGCTATTAATCTGAAGTCCCGCACTGGTCTCCAGCCTCTCTGATACACGATGTTCCCCCATTCTGCTTGACTAGACTAGAGGCTAACATAGTGGCACACTTAGGTGCACCGACTATGGCTTTGATCTCTGTCACCTATCATAGTAACATCAGAACTGCTGGAACAGTAGTGTGGCTACAGTGACACAGGAAGGGCACTGCTTTTCAAAACTTACCCTTTATTTTATTGTTTTTCTAACTACTAACCACAGTGTACACTTAGTGCTGAGAGATTAAAAAACACACATAAGCAAAGTGGATAAAAAGTAAAATATCATCATCCAACTACCTAGGGAAAACCTTTGATGATAGTTTAACAGTTCAGTGCACGTCCTTTCAGACATGTTGTAAGCATACAGACTTTTATTTCCTTTCCATTAAGGCTCAAACTGTTCAAAGTAATTTGTAAACTGCCTTTCTTGTGAAAATACAGAGCAAATATTTTACAACTGCACTTAGTAAGTTTTTATACCATTTTAAAATGACTCCATCATACTACATCATAAAATGCAGTTGACTTATAATTGAACATTTAAATAGTGTAAATTCTTTACTATTCAAATAAATGAAAGGAACATAAATGTTATCACTAGGAGAGGAATTAAATCAATATGGTAGGCCGGGCGGTGGTGGTGCACGCCTTTAATCCCAGCACTCGGGAGGCAGAGGCAGGTGGATCTTTGTGAGTTTGAGACCAGCCTGGTCTACAAGAGCTAGTTCCAGGGCAGACTCCAAAGCTACAGAGAAACCCTGTCTCAAAAAAAAAAATCAATATATAGGATACCATGTCACAGCTGTACAGCTTCATGAAGAATGCTAAATGATCACATGAATTCAGAACCAAGATAAATTATTAAGTAAAACGAGGGAACTACAAAACTACATGGAATGACACTTGCTCAGCTATGTTATTTGCAGCTTTATTCATAATAGTCAGTATTTGGAAACAACCTAGATGCCCTCTCAATCAAGGAATGGCTACAGGAAATGCGGTTCATTTACACAATGGAGTATAATTCAGCTGTTAAAAACAATGACATCATGAAATTTATAGGCAAATAGATGGAACTAGAAACAAAACCATCCTGAGTGGGGTAAACCAGACCCGGAAAGACAAACATGGTATGTACTCACTCATACGTGAGTATTAGATATAAAATAAAGGTTAACCATGCTACAAGTTAAATAACAAGGAGGGCTCAAGTGGAGAATGCATGATTCTCACTGTGAAGGGAAATAGAATGGACATTGTTATTGGATGCAGGGAGGATGGGAATGGAAACAGGAAGGATAAAGTGGGGAAAGGATGGAGTACTAGGAGAGACAACTGAAATCTGGGGGCATCTCTGAGATGAGCTAGGAACCTAGAACAATGGAAACTCCTAGGAATTTAGGAGGGTGATCCTTGTTAAGACTCCTAGTGTTAGGGGATCTGGAAACTGAGCCAGCTATCTCCTGTAACCAGGAGAGACATCCAGGGGAGTGACTGGGACACCAACCCAGCCACAAACTCTTCAGCCTACAATTTGCCCTGCCTAGAAAATGCACTGGGGTATAGATGGCACTGAAATTGTGGGAGTGACCCACTAGTGACTGCCCACCTGGAGATCCATATACTGAGAGGTAACTCACCTCAGGGCCAGGACCCAGAGACGGGATACTCCAGAGACCTAGGATAGAAACAAACACAAAAGGCAAACAGGTAATGAAATGTTTCCCAATGGTATTCTGATATATTCATAAAATGGTGCCTAACCCAACTGTAATCAGAGAGGCTTCACCCGGCACCTGAAGGAAAGAGATCAGGGGAAGCAGAGACCCACAGTCAAACTTAGGCAGAGCTCAGGGAACCCTGTGGAATAGGGGGAGGAAGGATTGTAGGAGCCAGTTGGATCAAGGGTACCACAAAACACCCACAGAACCAACTAACCTGTGCTCATAGGGCCTCACAGAGACTGAACCAATAACCAGGGAGTCTGTATGGGTACAGACCTAAATTCTCTGCATATATATGTTACAGCTGTACAACTTGGTGTTCTTGTGGGATCCTGACAGTGGATTCTATCACCTGCTTTTGGTACCCCATTCCTCATACTGGACTGTCTTGTTCAGCCTTAATACATGGGGAGGTGCCTAGTTTCACTACAACTTGACACAGCATGGCTGACTGATATCCTTGGGAGGCCTGCCTGTATCTGAAGAGAAACAGGAGGAGGAGGAGGAATGGATGACAACGGAGACTGGGAGGAGAGGAAGGAAGGGAAACTTTGGTTGGGATGTTAAAAACAAATATATATATATATACTTATATATCATATATAAAAATCATATATATATATATTGAAAAAGAAAGGACTCTGGTATATTATATACAAACAATTATTTATACAAAGATTTTTCTGGAAGTATATATTAAAAATACCAACTAGTAAGCTATTCTTTTACCTAGGGAGATATGAGACAAATGATAGGGGTGAGTTTTTTTTATTTTATACCCATTGAAACCAAAAAGAATTTTACCTGGTGCAATATATGCACATATAAACACCATGGAGATTGAAAAAAACTTTTTATTAATATTTTTCATATTGATACTAGGTGACTTTTGAACATGTTGGAGAAGGAAAATCAGGCTGAAAATACCCTGAAAATTAATGTCAACAATGGTGACAAATAACATTGTGTCAGGAAAACTAAGTCAGTCACATGGGGAGATCTGAAAGGCAACTTGCTACCCTAGTGCAGAGTCGCTGAAGGCTGTGCCTCTAGAGATGAGCTATTGCAGACTATAGAGCTGAAGATGAAGAAAAGTGGTTTCAATTCTTTTTCTAGACACAATGGTTTTTCAGTTGTGCGTTCTAATATACTTAAAGGTTGGCGAAAGGACATTAAGGCTGAGAATTTGGCTGTCATTTTACTCACTTTGAAAATGAAATCATGGTCAAAATATATGTAAAAACCTCATAATCATTCATCATGATATAGTTCACCCATATCAACACAAAAGATTCACTTTTACCTTGATGTATATGTCATAGCTCTAGAGTTAAAAGACATTTGACAACTAGTGATCTTAACACAGTACTTCCTGACGTTCCTAGGACAGGGCAGATGGAAAACAATAATGTTTCTATGACACACTGCAGTCAAATTTTAAGTTTACTCATGGCCAGAAGCAAAGACTGCTCATGGGCTCTAGCTGCTCCAGTAGCTACCAGACCACCTAGAAAGATCAATAGCTTAGGACGTCCGTAACTAGCTCAGAGCACATCAGTATGCCACAGTTTCTCAGCTGGAAAGCCTAGTTCAAAGGAATAAAGGAACCAACTCCCCAAAGCAACAGTTAAAATAAAAATGCCAGCATGAGTACCCTATCATGAATGACTTGTGTTTGGCAAGAGCAGGCTGAAAAAGGAGAAAGGCACAAAGAGCCTTAGGAACTCAGTGATGGAAAGACAGCTAGCATTCTCCTAATACAACTCAAGAAGAAGACAGGCACAAGGGCATTGGCTACTATGTTTTACAGTAGGTTGTTTAATCTAGCTTGTTATTTTGAGTAAAACCTAATTCAAAATCTTCCCCTAACTTTGCTCTCCTGCATTTGAGTCAAGACACAAGTGTTTCTGGAATTGAGCACAAAATTGGGTTCCCTGAAGAATCTCATTTCCCCTTTAAAGACGATAGCTGTCTGTTTATGATTGCTTGGTTCATTCGAGTCAGGAAAAGGCTGTAGTCAAAAGTACTGAGTAGCTGACACTGGATAACTAGTTAGTGTGTTCTTTCCTGGGGAAGACTATTTCTCCTACTCTCAGAATTCCTTAGTTGCCTGTAGTACTTTGTGTAGGGTTGAGGATACCATATGCATGGAACAACACTTAATGAAAAAAAGAGGCTGTGAATTTGAAAAAGGGAAAGGAGGGTATATGGGAGAGTTTTGAGGGAGGGAAAAAGGGAAGAGGAAATGATGTGATTGTAGCCTCAATAAATATATGTGATTACTTTTAAAGCAATCAGTAAGTATCAGACTACACATCCTTCTTCCCAAATACTAAGTTTCGTAGGAAATAAAGAATTTAGATACAGACCCTGAAGAAAATTGTCTACAAACAGTAAGACAAAGAAAATAGAAGGCCTGAATTATAACATTGAAAAGTCAGAGGAAGACTGAGCCCCTAAAGATTTTAAGGCTCTGTTATTATTCCTCAGTCTCACCCCCTCCTGCTCACTCTCTCTCTGTTTTCTCTCCTCCTTCTCCCCCATATCTCTGATTTTCCTTCTTTAATTACTTTCTTCCTTTCTCCCTCTCTTATCTTTATGGATATTTACTGCATGTTAGAACTTTTACATGCTATCTTTCCTTTAATCTAGTAGATCAAATAAAGCATAGAAAGCAACATTGTCGGTATCTAATACATAGAAGACATACAATAACTGTGAGGCAAACCAGACAAAAATATTCTGAGGTTATAATTAATGCTCAATATTCAGGTCAATTGCTGTCCAGAAAGGAGAAATGATTTCTAAGGTATGAATTCAGGAATTAATGGTAAACCTGGGACATAGGCATTTTAATCCTATATAATTATACTGCTATCATATCATTAGAACCATCAAGCTAACCAATCAATGAATAAGTGTGACCATGTGTGTCAGCATCTATTCCTTTTAAAACAGTTTGAATACATGCTTGACTAGGTCTCAGACTTTGTCTGTACTCTAAATACCACTTGTCTAAATTAGCAGTTCTCAATAAATAGCATGTATGAAAAGATCTACAGTTAGAGCTGGCACTAGCCTGATAAGTGTGTCCCAAAACATCCAATACACTTTTCTGTGCTATACCTCTATTAATTCAATTCATGAAGCCTCATGAGAAATCTAGCAAAAATTAACATACATATTGTGTCATAAAATTTTTGATAGACATTCTCTGAGGAAGAGATCTAGAAAACAGCAACTACACTATGGCCAGAAGCCAATACTATAATTTTACTTGGGATTTAATGAAGAAAACAGAAGTAGGTAGCATGAATAATATTACCTTCTAATTCCAGTACATTGTAGCATATTAGACAAACCTTAGTGGAAGGCAGAGAAAAACATTTGCCCTTGATATATGAAGAGATAAACAGGAACATAGGTTTTCCATTTTCACTGTGCCCCATCCTTTGAAACTATGAAAATCTTAAGGAGAGAAAAGCCATGAAAGAGAAATAAAAACAAAAATGGATTTGCATAAGGTGTAAACTCAGAAAAGAAAAATAAACAGGGAAATCCTGCTTTGAACTGTGACTGAGAATAACCACTTACTGAGTTTCTAAGGAGCAGAAGTGTGTGTGTGTGTGTGTGTGTGTGTTTAATATCTCAGTGACTTTGAAGAAGTGATCAAACTATGGTATGATAACCATGTTTTAAAAAAAACTTGATTCTCCATAGTTCCTGGAACACTGTGGGAATGCTAGAGCAGACACAAAGATTACACACACACACACACCATAGTAATTAATATTATAAAGAGTAAATGGACTAATGGGAAGAACTGGGAAATTATAAGGCAACCAAAAAAAGAATATTCGAATTGATTAAGTTCAGGTCCTTCAGTATGGCTGGAGTTAGGGGACACATGTGGAATGATGAGAAATGAGACTGGATAAAGAGCAAGTAAGGGCAGGTGCAATAAAAGGAGATTTTTATGTACTGTACGGTAGGCCTTGGCCCCTGCTGCTCATGAAATCTCAGCCTGTGCTCCTCATGAAATCTCAACTTTACTGAAAGAAAAGCCCTTTCAATCTTTTCTCCAGACTCCAAGGAAAATGAAGGAGGTAGGAATCCAGCAGTAATTTCAGCATTACTGAATATATTTCAACAATATTTTTATTACTATATTTCTACAACTTGAATATAACTGATTATTGTCACTTGCTTAAATTTAGAATTGAAATATTGGGGAAGGAGCCTTCATGCAGTTTACATTCTATCTAAATTACACAGTGATTCCAAAAGAATAAAAAATACACTTATTTGATGAGCTGTACTCAGGTGTATGATGAACCTGGCATAATAGATAATGAAAATACAAACGGGAAATATCCATTATGATCATTTTCTCTGGAATCCCTCCCATCAGCTATGGATGAAAATAATTGGCCCCAATACATAGACACTATCAGCACAAAAGATTTCTATGAGGTTGAACTTGGACTATGACATGGAGAACAGATAAGATGTCCCTTGTGTGGGATCCTGTCGGGTCTCATGTATAGGGTTCTCTGTGTCCTCTGATTTGTTCACCTAGGCAGTTGACAGCAAGGGAAGTGAGGGAAATAACTGGAATGGGCCTTTGCAGAATGAGACTTACTGAAACCACTTGAGAGAAAGGACTGAAGAGGGAAGAAGTGGCATGCATACACTTCAAGGAGGAATAAAGAAAGGCAGCTTGTGAATACAACCAAAAAGCAGTAGTGCTCTGGAGGCCCAAGAGAAGGAAGATGCTAAAAGGATGGGCAAGGCAACAAGATCAATTAAGAACAAAAGACTATGAAAAGGGAGATGAAAGAACATGTCAACACTTCTCTGGAGACGTTTACTATGAAGTCTATGTCAGGAACAAATAAACTTTGATACACTTAGAGAAAAAAAGCTATCTCCAAGGAACAAGTAGCTCTTATGATGCATCCAAAAAGGCCTCTGATCAAGAAGCTGTCGACTACACTACACTATGATTCAACATTCTAAGTCTTAGGAGGTAGACTTTGGAAACATGAAGTGTTATAAAAGTTGAATTACAAGAAAATTTCTTTGCAGTAATATCTGATTATGTTAGAGAAATAATGGTCCTTTCTGTCAGGGCTTCATCTTCCCTATCCTTAGCTAGTTCAGTATGGTGGAGCTATTAAAATATTCACTAAACTGGAGCATTTGGAGAGTGAAGATCAGGGATTCAGGTTGCTAATTGCTAATGAAATAAATGACTTCCTGAACAGGTTAGGGTTAGAAGTGTAAAATTCCTTATAGGCTTATCTGTTTGAAAACTTGGCCCTCAGCTGAGGGCAATGTTTTAGGATATTGTGGGACCACCTAGTCTATAGGATCTTAGTGGAGAGAGTGAGATACAGGGAGCAGGTCTTGTGATTTGTAGCCCAACCAGGTTCTGGCCCAAATTCACTGCTTTCTGACTTGCCATGATATAAGCAAGCAGCTTTTTGTTCCTACTTCCACAGCTGCAAACAGCCATGAATTCTACCATGCTTTCCCACCGTATTAGACTATGCGCCCTTTCAAACTATGAGCCAAAATAAAGTTTCTCTCTCATTTTTTTGTGTGTGTACTTATTTTATCACAGTAATAAGAAAAGCAACTCTTGGAGTTGCGTTTTTTAAAAAACAGAATTTTTTAAATGAACATGCTCATTTCTCCAGTGCTTAGCCGGATGAGTACAGATCCTGCCCTAACTCCAACATTCTCCCCAGCATTCCCAGAATTGAGCCTGGATTCCATACCCAGTGTTCTGGCCTAGTCGGGCCAACCCTGTCTATACCACATCCAACTTCCAGTCTTCCCACAGTAACTGCCCCAGTTGCCCCAGACCCAGACCCACACGCCCATCCCAAGGCATATCTTACCTTTCCACCCAGGCAGATCCTGCACATCCTTCTCTAGGGTCCAGCTGTGTGACTGACTCTACCTGGTCCTTTCCTCCACACACAATTCTCATCCCCCAGATCTATCCCCAAACTCTAGGCAAGGACCAGGATGCATACCCTGCAAATCAACCCATTCCCCTCTGTCCATCTGAGACATACACAATCTAACTCTCACATTCTTTCTTCCTCCCCAACTTGCATATCAGACACGGAAATAACAAAAGTAGTCTAAATGCTCAGAGGTTGTCACAAAAATACAAACAGGAGAAATCAAGATAATATCTCCAACCTGAAAACCCACCAGGCCAGCAGAGTTGTTTTCCCATTAGAATTACCTAGATGAATTCCAGAACACAGAATTTAAAAGAGCAATTATAAAGTACATCAAGGGTATCCTGGGCTACACTGAGGACCAGGTTGTCTCCTGTGACTTTAACAGTGACTCTCACTCTTCCACCTTCGATGCTGGGGCTGGCATTGCTCTCAATGACAACTTTGTAAAGCTCATTTCCTGGTACGACAATGAATTCGGCTACAGCAACAGAGTGGTGGACCTCATGGCCTACATGGCCTCCAAGGAGTAAGAAGCCCACCCTGGATCACCCATCCCAGCGAGGACACAGCAAGAGAGAGGCCCTTGGCTGCTGAGCAGTCCCTGTCCTAACTCAACCCTTGACACTGACGTCTCCCTCAGTTTCCATCCCAGACCCCCAGATAGCAGGGGGGGGCTTAGGTAGGGAGCCCTACTCTCTCTTGAATACCATCAATAAAAGTTCATTGCACCCCTAAAAAAAGAATTCAAATAATTTTAAAAAAGACACGAAGAAACAGTTCAATGAACTTAAGGAGAAAGAATTTAAAGAGAATTAAAGACCTTAGTGAGCACTGCCCAATAAAACACAAACATAAGGCTTATGGAAATGACAACAACAATTTAAAAAGTTTAAAATTAACTTGAATAAAGAGAAACATTTAAAATGATTTAAACTGAAATGAAAAGAGAATCAAAACCCAATAACCTAATTAGAAAACTCAAAGGAAATCATTGTAAGTGGAATGAATCAGGCAGAAGATAGATATCAGGACTTGAAGTAGAGGATCAAAACCAAATAAGCAAAGGATATAAAATAAAATTTAAAACACAGAAACAGAACATATAGGGATTGTGAAACATCATGAAGAGTCCAAACCTTCAAGTTTTTAGGCATAGACAAGGGAGAAAAATCTCACATCAATGGTGTAGACCATGTCTCCAACAAGATCGTAAAAGGAAAATTTCCCAAACTTAGGAAAGACATATTCATACAGATACAAGAAGTATATGGAACACCAAGTAACCAAGATCAGAATAGGAAATACCTGTGGCATATTGTTGGTAAAGCACTAAGTACACAGAACAACAACAACAAAATGGATATTGAGACTGCAAGAAAAAGCCACAAGTCATTTCCGATTGGAAACTGGGAATGCAAGGAGAGCCTAGGGCAATGCATTCCAAATTCTAAAAAACTATGATGGTCAACCTAGACTAAATATACCCAGTAAAACTATCTGCCACAGTTTAAGAAGGTTAAAAAAACTTGTCAAAATATAAACATTATACAAATTTTATATACAATATCCAAATTCTACATAAAATGTGTGAATCAATACTTCTGTCTAAAGAGAGGAATGAGTAGAGCAAATACCTGCAAAAAAGGAAAGGAAAAGAAGCCATAACGCTTAAAACACAAAGGACTCCCAAGAACACAAACAGTATCAAAACTGAACAATGTAATGACTGAACTCAGCATACACCTTTCATTAATTATAACTTTAAATAATGATTGCCTCAATTTTCAAATCAAAAGACACAGGCTAGGATAGGCTGTTGATTACTTTCCCTCTTCAGATGATTTTATGGCACCTTCTAGCATCATGAAAACTAGTCCTCAGGAAGGAATCTTTCAGGTCAGAACCAGGCTGGAGGACCTCTGATCCTGTGTCTGAAAGTGCATGTTGTCTTCAGCAGTATAGATTGGACCTACTGCATATACAGAGGCAGGGGATTGGAAAGAAATGGCAATGATCTATATTTTGGGAGTCTTTTGGACCAACAAATCAAATGAGGACTTCTCACACTTGTTGTGAGGGCTTTTATGTTAGCTAGTCTATGGATCTTGAAGGAAGCTTTAGCAACGAAGATGGAAATTTTTCATTTAAATTATATCTATCTATCTATCTCTATATATTTACAAAATGACATATAACAATGACCAGCATGGCATGATAAACCTAAGCATGCAGTAGTGGTATGAACACCATGAAGGTACCCAAAAACTCTCTAATTACATTCAAGACCTGATCAACAAGGGGAAAATCATGCTTAGTACTGGAAATTGAGGCAGTTCCCCTGGGCTAGTGAAGGTATGGATCATGGAGAAAAATCTACAACAACCAATTTTCTATTAGACCAGCATAATCCTTAACTACATTCTAAACATTTGTCCTTATCCCTATCACAGGTAAGTATAGTCCTCACCCCTCATCATGGAAACTTGTCTTTACAACACATAGAGAGTATTATAGAAAACAACAACCAATCAAAACAGAGAGTTGTGGAGTCCAGTCCAAACTAATATATCTACAATAAAACTACTGTACTTAAGGCTCAAGGATCATTACAGAAGAGCAGACAGAAAAACTCTAAGAGCCAGAAGAACTGGGAATTTGCTGTGACAGGTGTATATCCTAGAAATGCCAGAAGCTACTCCAAGGAGTCTCACCAAATGACTGCCTAAACATGATTTGAACAAGAATAACAGCAACAGACATCCTTAATGCTGACAGAGGAAAGCTCATAAGGCCTTAACTTTAAACAAAGTAACTACAAACAACTAAGAAATGCTGAGAATAAGAGAAATAGTCTTCCCCAGAGAAGAATATAGCACAGCAATTGATGATTTATTACCAGATAATCATCCCAAACTAATATATCCAAGTAACATTATACAGACTGAGCAGGATGTATTTATATATAGGATATATATATATAGAATCTTACATGTTCTAGACAGTGGTGGTGTATGCTTTTAATCCCAGCACTCAGGAGGCAGAGGCAAGCAGATCTCTGTGAGTTCGAGACCAAATGGGTCTACAAGAGCTAGTTCCAGGACAGGCTTCAATGCTACAGAGAAACCTGATCTCAAAAAACAAAAACAAACAAAAGAAAACAACAACAAACAAACAAATAAAATCTTATATGTAACAATTAAATATTTGAGAGAGAGCAAGGGAGGGTGTATAAAGGTTTGGAGGGAAGGAAGGAAAAGGGAAAATTGTGTAACGATATAATAATCTCAAAGCATTAAACAGAAAAAGAACATGCTACATGTTATTGAAAAATTCAGACTAATTCAAAACATTGGCATTCATAGCTGTGTAATATTTAAAAGCATGACAGATAAAGAAAGATATTGGCAGATAAATTATTGTGTATTCCTAGGAAAAGTTGAAAATATCTAATACACTGTCATCATCTCTGATATCTCTGCTTGTGTTGTATCTTCCAAGGCTCCTTAAGTTGCAATAGTTGATCATTTTAGTTTAATATTCAATTCTATGTGAATTTGTAAGATACATGTACCACTCATAAGTTTATATAATAAATATATTTTATGTAAATATATAATATATATTTCATATAAACTTATGAGTGATATACATATATATGGGAAGTTATATATATGGGAAGGAGAATCAATATCATTTATAAGCTTCTCAAAGTGGTCATAAATCATTAAAGATGAAGAAATCCTTTCAAAATGTTATATTTACAATGAACAGTTTGTTCAAATAAATATTGTTTTATTTAAAACCCAGCAACTGAACATTAATACTTGCTATTTGGCCAGTTAGTTCTGCCAATCAGTTCTTGACCCTAAACAATCAAGAACCATGTATTTAAATCTTCTTAGGACCATGAAAACTTTTAGGTTGTTCAATATAGCTAGGCAGGAAAGGAATAGGTGGGGCTGCCAGGCAGAAAGAATAAATAGGAGAGAAGAAGGGGAGAGACAAGAAAAGGAGAAGGAGAGGATGACACCATGTGTCAGTCACCCAGCAACATAGTCAGGCACAAAGTAAGTAGGAAAGAAAGAGATACAGAATAAAAAAAGGTTAAATCCCAGAGTCAAAGGGTAGATGGGATAATTTAAGAAAGGCTGGCTAGAAATAAGCCAAGTTAAGGCTGGGCATTCAAGTAAGAATAAATCTGTATGTTTATTTGGGAGCTGGGTGGTGGGCCCCCAAATAGCACATAATAAGAAAAACAACTCTAGCTGTCTTTTAAACAGTGAAGGTGTCACAACAGTATTTTCCTCAGAAAATAGTATAAATGAGAAACTTTTATGATTTTAATTATATTTCTTGCAGTGCCAGAGAAGGAACTGATTTTGATCCAGAACCATCCCTTTTAATTTGCCCCAGAGTAGGCATGATTTTTACAGACGGCCTAATGTTTAGACAATGGCTTGGGAAAGTATTTCTCATTCTTAGATTCAGGCATCAACAAATAGCTTCCAGGAGAAAAAGATGGCAGGTAATTATATATTTGCAATAGCTCACTAAAAAATTATGGAACCTTTGAAAATACAAATGGATAATAGATATTGCCTTCAGCAGAGTTGGCAGCTAAAGGGAAAAAAAGAACTATGCAGAAGGAAAAAAATTAAATATTTGAGGAACATGTGTCTACTAGCAGATCTAAAGTTTTCAGAATTGGCTGTATATCTAGAAAACCAAGGTCAATAATGGAGATCCCCATCTGACTCAGCCAGTCATAGAAATAAAGATGAAAGCACTCCTAACAGAAGGCCTAGTTTGTCACATTTATCTCTCCAGCCATTTTGTCCACATAGATAATAATAGTCATCCCTGACATTATCTTTGAATTACAGAAAACAAGATCCCTAAGAAGAAGATTAAAGACCTGACTGAGGTCTGCCCTGCCTTGTCCTTTGATTCCTTGCAATCTCTCTGTGTTGCTTTAAGCAATTCCTTGGACAGAAGCTTTCATAAGCTCAGTAGGAAGAGCAAAGGTGCTCTCTTTACACAGCGAATATGTTCTTGGGAAGTTACATGTAAGTCAGACTAAAAGCCAGCAAGTAGTACATAGTTGTCTCTGCTAAAAGGAGGTTTACATTTATCAGTATGGCTCTTTAAAAAAACTCTGTCATAGAAACTATGTAACATATTGTATATATTAATATACATAAATATTTTTCTTCCCAACCACTATATACACATATTCTTCCTCTCTTACACACACAAAGATGGATCAAGCTACTTTACTATAATCTCTGATGAAATATTTAAGTTCCTTCACAACTCGTTAAGAAAACAAATACCCACTTTTGCGTGAGTACATACCATGTTCACCTTTCTGGGTCTGGTTTACCTCACTCAGGATGGTTTTCTCTAGTTCCATCTATTTTTATGCAAATTTCAAGATGTCATTGTTTTTTACGCTAAGTAGTACTCCAATGTGTAAATGTGCCACACTTTCTTTATCCATTCTTAGGTTGAGGGGCATCTAGGTTGTTTCCAGTTTCTGGCTATTACAAATAATGCTGCTATAAACATAGTTGAACAAATGTCCTTATAGTATGATTGAGCTCTTTTTGGTCATATGCCAAACAGTGGTATTGCTGGATTTTGTGGTAGGTTGATTGCCAATTTTCTGAGAAACCATCATACAGATTTTAAAGTGCTTGTACACGTTTGCATTCCTACCAGCAATGGAGAAGTGTTCACCTTATTCCACATCCTCTCCAGCATAAGCTATCATTGGTGTTTTTGATCTTAGCCATTCTGACAGGTATAAGATGGTATGTCAGAGTTGTTTTGATTTGCATTTTCCTGATGGCTAAAGATGCTGAACATTTTCTTGAGTGTCTTTTGGCCATTTGAGATTCTTCTGTTGAGAATTCTCTGTTTATTTCTGTACCCTATTCTGTAATTGAGTTATTTGAAATTTTGATGTCTAATTCCTTGAATTATTCATATATTTTGGAGATCAATCCTTTGTCTGACGTGGGGTTGGTGAAGATCTTTTCCCATTCAGTAGGCTGCCTTTTTGTCTTATTGACTGTGTCCTTTGCTTTACAGATGCTTCTCAGTGGATACTAGCTGGAAAGCAAAGGATATTGAGCTTTTAGTTTATTATCCTAGAGAAGCTGGGTAACAAGGTGAACCCTAAGAAAAACACACATAGATCCACCATGGAAAGGGTAAATAGGGAGGATCGCCTGACAAGTTTGGGAACATGGGGGTTGGGGAAGTAGGGATATTGGAAGGGGAAGAAGAGGGGAGAAGAGGAGGGGGAGGTGAACTTGAGGGAACAGATAGTCAAGATGGAGGAAGGAGAGATGAGAGCAAGAAAGAGATATTTGATTGAGGGAGCCATTATGGAGCTAGCAAATAACCTGTAACTAGAGAAATTCCGAGGAATCCACCCTAGCTAAGACCCTAAGCAATAGAGGAGAGGGTGCCTGAACTGGCCTTGCCCTGTAGTCAGACTAATGAATATCTTAAATATCACCATGGAACTTTCACCCAGCAACTGATAGAAACAGAGGCAGAGACCTGCATCAGAGCACTGGACTGAGCACTCAAAGTCCAGTTGAAGAGTGGGAGGAGTGAGAATATGAGCAAAGAGGTCAAGACCATGATGGGGACACCCACAGAGACAGTTTACTTGAGTTAATGGAAGTTCACCAACTCCAGCCACACAGGGAAGGAAACAGCATAGGTCCAAACTAGACCTTCTGAATGTGGGTGACAGTTTTATGACTGGAGCAGATTGTGGGGCCACTGGCAGTGGCACCAGGATTTGTCTCCACTGCATGTACTGGCTTTTTAGGAACCTATTCTCTTTGTATGGATGCCTTGCTCAGTCTAGGTTCAGTAGGGAGGGCCTTGAATCTTCCCCAAAGCAATTTGCCTTACCCTCTCTGAGGAGTGGATGGAGGGTGCAGTGAGGGGGTAGGTAGAGGGAATGGGAGGAGAGGAGGGAGTGGGAACTGGGGTTGCTATGTAAAATGAAAAAGTATAGTTTGTTTTCTTTTAAAAATAAAACAAAAATAAATTTAAAAAGAAAGCAAATATCAAGTTGTTAGGTTTTGATAGCAGTTTCTAAAATTTCAGTTCAGGGAAATTTTAACTTAATTGGTGTTATAAACCAAATCTTCTATTAAATCCTGTTTAAAGGAAATATGTACACAAGATATCATGTTTTGTTCTCTCTAATGGTAATCACCACATTTCACAGAATGGTAAATTCAGTATTTTTTCAGGTATTCTTGGAAATGAAGGCACATGGATATTCAATATGGGGAAAAAGAGAGATCCTTACTTTGCTAGTGGTTACCCAGTAGCACTGTCAATGTCTCTGATTTCAGAGAGAAGTTTTCTTTCTTTCTTTCTTTCTTTCTTTCTTTCTT
>JAQHUG010000075.1:5369418-5381478 GCA_028555095.1 Dicrostonyx torquatus | reverse complement strand
GGCCTGGGACAAGGGGAGTAAATGTAAATTTTTCTTTAAGATAAATAAATAAAAAGTTTTCTATGAGAACAAAAAGGACTAAAGGATTACCCAGACTTTTCAGTTTTTTAATTATTAAGAAACAGTGCAAAAGCAGAAGATAGTGAAAAGTCTTCTATCATTTTGGCTTCCTTGGGTGAGAAAATAATTCTGCTATGAGCAGCAATCTGAATGTACATCAGATCCGACGAGCAGATTCAGATATTTTTAGAGACTTGACCAGGAGAAAAGGGCATGGAGAATGCAGGAAAAAAAAAACACATTCACTCAAGAACTTATTGACAAGATTAATTGCCTCATAACTGCTTTAATAAAATGACTTCAAGCATATTGCAACTATAATTATCCATAAAACACCTAATAAATTCAGTTTCTCCAGAAATTACCCTGCTGCAATTGGGGAGTGTAGGAGAATTAGGGAAGGAGGTGATTCTGCTCTTCGGAGGGCAGGGAGGACTGAAGGAGATGGACAGAAGTTTGGAGGAACTAGACAGTTCTTAATTGGTTCAAGCACGATGGGTTGGGTAGTATTTATTCTGCTTTCACTTTGTGATGTTTCATAGTGATCTATGTGTCAATTGATTTGCAGGTCAATGCTTCTGTTTGTGTGTGTGTGTGTGTGTGTGTGTGTGTGTGTGTGTGTGTGTTTGAGATAGGTCTTCTCTGTAGCTTGGAGCCTGTCCTAGAACTAGGGCTTGTAGACCAGGCTGGTCTTCAATTCACATAGATCCGCCTGCCTCTTCCTCCTGAGTGCTGGGATTAAAGGTGTGTGCCACTACCACCCACAATATTTAAAAGAATTTTTTAAATGACTGTCATTTTCTTTTTTTCTCTGACCATAGCTCCAGTCTATGTTTGTATATACAAAAATATTCACTTATGTAAGCATGAATTTAGTTCCAGTCATCTTTAATATGTATATTCCATTTCTCATTCTGGTCACATTGCTCCTGATTAAACTGAAAGCAGGGAAACACCATTCTATGCTAACTCCCACACTTGCTTCACTCTGCTATTGAGGTCACAATCTACCTGCCTAATGATTGATTAAAGCACATTTCTAATGTTTCCATTTCTTTTTTCCCTGAGGCAGACATGCTCTGAGATGATAATATCCCCTTCCTCTCTATGTGGAATATTTCTAGCTTGGGTCCTAGTTCTACAAACTTCTGCTATGCCCTTGCTGTCATACTAGAAGTACAATGACAAGGACTGGATTTTACACTGGAAGTCAGAATGAGCCTAGACCCCCTCAATGACCATAACATTTTGTGCCAAATCACTAATTTCATCTAATGTTAATTCCTTTAAATGTCATTTTTTATCTCTGAAAATGTCAATTCAGTAACACAATTTGTACCTTCAACTTCACAGGGAGATATGATGATAGGTAAAAAGAAAAGGACAAATCCTTGCAGAATGCTTTCACTGTTTCATACCTATTTTCTAAATTCTGAAATAATAATTCTGTGTTAATTATTCTGCTATCAACCATCCTAAATGTGTAGACAAGGAGCCCAGTCACAATGGATACATCTGCAACACAACTTGCAAACCTAAGGCTACTGGACCATTGGAGAAGAGGGGGAGGAAGGATTGTAAGTGCCAGAGGGACTAGAAGCTTGCTGTGAATCGTGTCTACTAGAAATGTCAGAAGCTACACCCATGAACCTCTTCAATATGACTACCTAAACATGTCATGAACAAGGATCATATCAATAGACATGCTAGCATGGATGAAAAACCCCAACTCTATAAAAAGAAACACGAGTGACTGAGAAATGCTGAGAGTGCAAGAAATAATCTTCCTCAGGAAGAGCATACCAATTGGTTATTCAATACTAATGGCCAGAGCTGAAAATGTGCATATAAGTAAGAGTATATAGACTGAGCAGGTTGCATTTATGTGTCTAGGAACATACATTGTGATGGTTTGAATGAGAATAGCTCCATAGTTTTCTATCTTTGAATGCTTGGTCTGTTGTTGGTGGAAATGATTGAGAAGTATTATGAGGTGTCTCCTTGTTGGCGAAAGGGCTTCAAGGTTTCTCTCTCTTTCCCCCTCCCTCCTTCCATCCCTCTTTCCCTCTCTTTTCCTCTTTCCCCCTTCCTCTCTCCCTTACCATCCCTTTCTCTCTTCCCTTCTGGATCAGAGGTGAGCTCTTGGTTACCACTCCAGTGTTGTGATGCCAGCTTGCCTGCTGCCGTGATCCAGTCATAGTGAATGGACTGCAAATCTCTGAAACTGTGAGCTTCTGAGCTAAGTGCTTTCTAAGTTTCCTTTGTCACAGAAATAGAAAATGAACTAATGCACATGTGTATATAATAATTCATATATTTATATAATAATTAAAGCAAAAGGAAGTCATGAATTTGAAAGAACGGAGGGGTATATGGAAGGATCTGAAGTGAAGAAGGGGAAAGGGGAAATTATGTAATTGTATTATAATCTCAAAAACTAAAAGAAATAATTTTTTAAAAAGAACTATTAAGTTAATTAAGCCAGGTATAGAAAATAATTACTGTGCTTTTCTATTCACAACATAAGCTGAGAAATTGAGTATTAGCAAAGCTGAACTATGTGTCCAAGGTTGCCAGCTTGAATTCATCAGCATCACTGCATTACTGTGACTCCAGTGGGCTTTGTCTTTTATAAACTCCATGTTAAAACGTAATAGTTATTACAAGATTTCAAGACATGTTTTGTGATTTGCCAAATCCACTAATCTCTTCACTCTATTAAAAAACTGATAGATGTGTTAATTGGCTTTTCAGTTCTTTGACAAGATGCCTCAAATAATCAACTCCAAAGAAGGCAAGATCTATTTAGGCAATGGGATGGAGGGAGACGGAAATAAGAGAGAAACAGGAAGACAGTGAGACACACACACACACACACAGAGAGAGAGAGAGAGAGAGAGAGAGAGAGAGAGAGAGAGAGAGAGAGAGAGAGAGAGAAGATTCTCATATCTCCTTAAAATGCATACTTCAACTGACCTAATGGTTTCCTTTCGGTTCTACCTTCTAAAGACTGTGCTGTACGTCACAGTAGTGGGTGACCAAGCTTGTGGCTTATAATCCAATTCAGAAGTTTTAGTTTCAATTATAGCAGTATCCTAATATATTTCTGGAAAGTGGTTTGCTACAAAAGATGTAAAGTACCAGTCCAGCCTGGACAAGGTTAGGCTATACAGAAGAATATTGTCTTAAAATAAAGCAAAAACAAAAAGAAGTCCAAAAGTACATTAAACCAACTTGACTATGCCTTGTGGAATCCAAATCTATCATGATAGAGAACCCTCTGGGGACTCTGCAAACAAAAGACCATTTAGATGATGCAAACCTGTGATCTTAAACTAAAACTGTGAGCCAAAATTAGTGTATTTCCCTTACCATTCCCAGTCCTCGACTATTGTGTCTTAACAGCAGAAACAAAATAAGATATGTATGAATCTCCATCCACAAACTCAAGCCAGTAGCCCCTTCTGTAACACAATACTGGGCTGTATAAGCAGGAAAGTACAATATTAATGAAACCAATTTTAAGCAGTAGCCATCTACAAATCCAGCACTACAGAAAGCACTAGAAGGAAAATTTCAACCACAGACAAGAAATAAATAACTCTAGGCCAGCAAATCAAAAGGAGGGGGAACATACACCACAAAAACAAAATAACAGAAATCCACAAATACTGCTCATTTGTTGGGAGCATAGCACAAAGGTCCTTGTGCCCACAGCTCTCCAGAGAAACCAGGAATGTTAAGCACATGGGATTGTATTTCCAAAGGGAAAGATGAAAAACCTGTTCTTCCATCCAGAAAGCTGAGAAATGGAAATGATTAAACTGCCTGGTGATCTGAGTTATCTGTTGGGCCAGGCCATATCAAGCTTCTGCAAGCAGGACCAGAGATAGTTTGTAATCTAAATGACTCTTTTAGCCAGAGACTCCGCCAAGCTCCCACAACCAGGACAAGCCATGTGGATAATAGCAAATTACTTCTATACTACCTGTATGACTGAGAACAGACTAGACCTTTAGGCCCTCGAGCTAGTACTAGTTTATCTCTAGAACCCATCTTCTTGGAGGAAATGACATGTACCCTGAGTTGAGTTTGAATATAATTGTACTTCTTTGTGCACCAGTGATTGTATTACACCAGGAAACCATTTTTTTTCCAAATTGTATTGGGCTTAAATACATTGGAAATATACCACCAGTTATTAGAACCTCGAAAATCTAATCATTGATAATTTTCAAAATCAGATCTCAGTTCCCCTATAAAAAAACACATTACCTCCACCCCCATCCCCACACCCATGCTTCCAACTTTTGTCTGACGATCTTGTTTGCTTCCGACTTCCAGGAAAATTTATATATGTTTTTCTTTGGATTCACCTTCCTATTTTACTTCTGCAGACTTGTGAGCTATAAGCTTAATGTCCTTTGTTAATGGCTAAGGTCCACTAATGAGTGAGTACACACTACACTCTTTTTTTTGGGTTTGGGATATCTCACTAAGGATAGAGTTTCCTATTTCCATCCATTTGCATGCAAAATTCAAGATGTCATTGTTTTTTTCCGCTGAGTAGTATTCTAATGTGTATATATTCCACACTTTCTGGATCCATTCTTCCATTGAGGGGCACCTAGGTTGTTTCCAGGTTCTGGCTATTACAAATAATGCTGCTATGAACATAGTAGCGGGAAGAAGAGAGAAAGGAAGAACCGGGGAAAGCCTGGGGTTGTGGGAGGGTGGAGATGGAGGAAGGGTGGATATTGGAGAAGGGAATAAGATATCTACATTAACGGGAGTCATTTTAAGATTGGCAAGAGACTTGTCTCTAGAGGGGATCCCAGGTATTCACCGAGATGTCCCAGCTAGGTACTTGGGCAGCAGAGGAGTGGGTGCCTGAACTGAACTTGCCCCATAGTTACTTTGTTGAATATCTTAATCGTCACCATAGAAATTTCTCATGATGGATGGAGATACAGCCAGAGACCCACATTCACATCAGAACAAGGTACTGAGCTACCAAGGTCCAGTGGAAGAGCAGAAGGAGGGAGAAGATGAGCAAGGAAGTCAGGACCTTGAGGGACTGGCCCACCAACAGAGACAGTGTGCTTGATCTATTGGGAGCTCATCAAATCCAGCTGGACCAAGACTGAATGAGCATATGACCTAATTGGACTCTCTGAATGTGGCTGCCAGTTGGGACTGACTGAGAAGCCAATGATAATGGCACTGGGACCTATCTCTTCTGCATGTATTGGCTATTTGGGAACCTATTCTATATGGATGCACATCTTCTTAGACCGAGATGGATGGGGGAGGGCCTTGGGCTTCCCATAGGGCAGGGTATCCTGCCCCATATTAAGGAAGCAGGGGGAGGGCGGTGGGGTGGTGGGGGAGCGGGAGGGCCTGGGACAAGGGGAGTAAATATAATTTTTTCTTTTAACAATAAAAAAATAAAAAAACACAGTAATCGAATGGATGTTAAAATGAGAGTTCTCCTAATGCTATATCCAAGAAACACACCTTAACATTAAAATAGACATCATCTCAGGATTAAAAAAAAGATATTCTAAGCAAATGTACTAGTATGCCAATTTTAATACTGGAAAAAATAGACTTTAAACCATACTAATCAGAAGAGATAGGAAAGGACGTTACATATTAATTCAAAGAAACTATCTACCAAAAGGACACTATAATTCTTACCATCTATGCACCAAAGCAAAAGTGCCCCCAAGTTTGTAAAAGAAAAACTACTACAGCTTAAGTCGTACCTTAAACCTAACATACTGATAGTGAGAGATTTCAGTACTCCACTCTTGCCAATACAGTTCATCCGGACAAAAAACTAAATAGAGAAACACTGGAGCTGATGTCATAAAACAACTGGACCTAACAGACATTTACAGAACATTTCACCCAAGCACAAGAAAATATACCATCTTCTCAGCACCCCGTGAACTGCAATAGGAGGGTCAACCAGGGAAGCAGAGGTAAAGAAGAGACAAGGGGAGGGAATACTGGGAGAAACAGAAAATAAGGGGCCATTTGAGGGGTCATATAGAAATCTGATACGTAGAAACTTTCTAAATTTTATGTGTGTGTGTATATATATATATATATATATATATGAAGGCAATCAGGGGAGAAAGAGCCTAACTAGACATTTCGCATCACAAATGAAATTTTAGTACTGGCATTGGGTTACATCTAATCAAGTTGTTGGTCAAAGAGGTCCCATGGGAAGCCCAAACAACATAGGTTTTTACAAAGCCTACACAAACTGACAGAAAGACCCAATTACTGAAAACAACAACACCTACACAATTCATTGAACATGAAGAAGTAGATCTAGTAGCGTCCCTAGAGCCTTCACCCTACTGGCTAGTGTTCTTGTTATGAAAAGATACTCTTCATGTATCTACTGAATGACAAATGTAAGCCCCAGTCCAGAAACAAACCCTTCAATCTGCAATGGTGTCCTGCCCACATGATAAACTAGTGCAATGGTGACACAAAGCCAACATCTGATTTGACTTAAGACCTACTCCATGATGAAGAATTCCTACTCTACACTGCTCAAAGGACCTGAGACTAGATAGTGTACAGACCTAGGGTAAAGTCAAATACTACTGTAGCAAAAAATGACTCCTAATGACATTCTGCTATACTCATAAATCAGTGCCTTGCTCAGCCATTATCAGAGAAGTCTCCTTCTGAAGAATATGGGAAGAAATGCAGAGAACCATTGTCAGACACTATACAGTGAGTGAGAGACATTGGAACACTCAGTTCTAAATGGGATGTCTCCATCAAATCCCTTCCCTTGGTGCTCAGGAACCAACGAGGAAGAGGAAGTAGAAATAATGTAAGAGGCAGAGGGGGTGGAAAACACCAAGAAAATATAGCCCTCAAAATCAACTGAGTAAAGCTCACATGAACTCACAGAGCCTGACACAGGACACCCGTGGCCTACATATGTCCGTATCAGGTAATCAGCATATATATTACAGAATTCAGCTTAGCATTTTTATGGGACTCCTTAGTGTGTGAATGAGTGGGTCACTGATTCATGTGCCTTCTCTGGGCTCTTTCTCTTCTGTTGGTTTGTCTTGTCCAACTTCGATATGATAGTTTTTGTTTTGTCTTGTTGTATTTAACTTGTTATACTTTTTAAATGAAAGAATAAATGAAGGAAAATCTAGCCACTAGGTTAAACAACTGAACTTTCATTTACACCCTCTGGGGGAAGGAAAATGAGTGTTCTCCAGTGGAGTTATACTGGATATATCAAACACTCCAAGGCAGGCCTCACGTTCAGGAGTACTTGAAGCGTATAATGGACTTCATAGTTTTGTTGTTGTGTGTATGCTTTTATTTTATTACAATTTGATATTTTTGTTGTTTGTTTTTCTTTTAGGTGTGATTTTACTTTATTTTCTTAGTTTGGGGAAGTTATGATGTTGTATTGGGTTTTGTTTATTTTTTGAGAGAGAACTTAAAGTTGGATGGGGAGGAAGGGAAAGAGAATGTGGAAGGACTTGGGGGAGGGGAAGATACAATCAAAATATATTTAAAGTCAAAAATGGAAAGGCACAAAGCTTCTTCTTTTTGTCTCCCTGAAAATACTGAATGAAGTAAGCTGGAGAGGGGTGTGTATCAGAAGGAGAGAAGTGGGACTGGATTGGGTCAGAGCAGATACTCATCTTAAAGATCCATGATTAAAAACAACCATCCTTAATTCTTTTTCCATTCGTTTCCCTCCGGTCTCCCTTTACTGTAAATGTCCATTTTGAGAGGGCTTGTCCTGGTTTAGGACAATAATATACTGAAAACAGGCAAATATTAGTATGTGTGGAAAACAAAATCAACCATTAGAAAATGATTTTTTTCTAAACCTTCCAAGTTATGAGCCACATTGATAAAGGGGTCACTGAAAATATTCCTGAGTGATTTGTATTATGTTGTACGATGTCCAATTGCTTAAGAAATATAGGCGATTGTTTTGAAAATTCCATTAATATTCAAACTCAGGTATGTCAGTGTAACCATTAGAGTATCTTTGACCTTCACTAAATCTGCTTGCCAAGCTTGTTTCGACTTCATTTTTAAGATTTAATTCCAGAACATTTGAAACGGCTTAGGGAAAGTCAAATGCCTGTGTGTTCTTCAGTGTCATGAATCTCGCTAGAGGCATATCAAAGATGCAAGCCCCTCAAAATGGATTTTCAACTTTGATCAACAAAGGCATTATGATCACAGGGTATGTGCACTGAGACACTGCTTTTAAAAGGGAAAGGAAGCACAAACATTGGTTGTTTTGCCAGCTTGGCTTAGAATGTGGCGGTAATGAAAAAACAGGAGCCTTCAACTCTGTTGAATCCTTTGAGAAATTGTCCTTTAAATTATTCAGGGTCCATTTGTCTCCATCTAACAGTGCACACAGTGTCAGATTAATTTTCAACAGTTAAGAATTAAGGCTCTTGAGTAACTCTAAGAGGAGAGTAGGCAAGTGATACATACTAAATTGATGATGCCTGGGACCGTATGCCTCTTTTGTGTCAGGGGCTCAATGAGTTGTCAGGAATTAAACAATGTGAGCAGGAGAGGCCAGATGCTTGTGAATCATGCCCGAAAGTGACAAGGATGAGGAGCATCTTTCCACTGAAGAATGATTACAATCTGGGATATGCAAAATATTCTCTCAGAGCACATAGCCAGCCAAGGCCAGAGAATGGCACCATGACTTCTTAGTTTAGAGAACCTTGTCGACTACTTTGGTTCATTTTATGTAGAAAATACTGGAGGTTGGATACTTTATTTGAATAAGAGTTTGAATTAGCTCACAGTTATAGATGTTACAGATGTCTGTGTCTTGTTAAAAGTGAGCATGAGCACCTTCTAGTTACATGACAACATGGTAGATAGCATCAGGGCAAAAACACATACAAATGAGTTTACCCAGATGATAAGAAAGTCAAAGGAATTGGTGGGGCAGATATGTTATATTTATGACAATCTTATCTCTCAGGAAGTAGTCAGGCTCCTGGAAGAACTATGCAAATCCCTTCCAAGAACAGCACCCCAACAACTTAGTCACCCTACACTAACCCTTAAAGGTTATTCCACTTCTACCCTAACATACTAATAAGCAATTTTCCAGCACACAAATCTTTGGGGGACACATACAAGCCATAATCCAAACAATAATACCCACTAAACATTAAATTTAGCATAATCTGAATGATAGATTGTTGATGGTTACAATCACCTGAAATATTAAGGTGATATGACTCAGGAAAAATGTGTGGAGGGTGCAACCCAAGGGTAGACTACTTGTTTAGAATATACAAGGCCTCGACATAAATCCTAACTACAAGGAGAGAGAAAGATTTGGGGTTGGGAGAAGTTGGAGAAAGAAAGGGAAATGACCCACTCTCTGTTTTTTCCTTGTAATAGCAGAGGAAGGTACAACTGGTAGAACTGATTAAGTAGATTATTATTTGTATTCGTATAATGTATGATATGAAAGTGGTATTTGAATTAAAAAACTATTGTTTCATATGTGACAAATTGGGTATTCGCATTTTCAAATTTTATTTTTTGAAAAAGAATCCTCCTGCTAAAAACTTGGCAGGGATGGGAAATGTTTCAGCAGTTAAAGTATTTTCCATAACACAAGAGGAACAGAGTTCAAATTCCCAGAAACCACTAAATACTGGGTGGCCATGACAACCCACTTGTAATTTTAATGGTGAGATGCAGAGAAAGAGGACCCCCAGAGAAAGGTGGCTAGGGAGATTAGATGAACCAGTGAGCCCTAGGTTGAATGAACAAACCCTCCCTAAAAGAATATGGTACAAGAACAATTGAAAAAGATTTTCAATATCCACTTCAAGCCCTCCTCCACAAGCATACAAGTATACACACCTATTCTTATATGTGTTTCTACACACTTGCAAAATATGCAAGCACACATGCCTACATACCACACACACATGCACATGAAAAAACTAGCCCAGAAGCCCATGCACTGTACATAGCTAGGTGTGTGTATGTATGTGTATGTGTGTGTATGTGTGTAAAAGAGAGGGAGAGAGATTGAGAGATTATGTTTTTAAGTGTGCCGAAACTGTAAATGAAATGCTTCAGTACATTGGTCTAGGAAATGCCATTTTTATGTAACCAACAAAATAATCATACATTTAAGAGTTTCATGTCTAACTTGAATAAGAAACTCAAACAACTCAATAATAAAGCTTGTAGTCTAATCAAAACATAAGCGTAAGCAAAAGATTGGGATAGATATTTGCTAAATGAAGACATAGAAATGGCTTACAAGTATACTGAAATGTACTCAGTCACACCAGTCATCAGTGAACTGAAAATCAAAACTACAAGAGCATATTATAATCTCAGGCACACTAAAAAAACTTTAAACTAAATAGTAAACCTACTCATTTTTATAGAAAAAAAAAAGAAGTGAGAAGAAAGTTTTGGTGACAGTGTGGAAAAAAGAAACCCCACTGTTAAGCAGAAATTTCAAAAAGTAGTAAATAGATTATTATTGCTGTTAAGCTTATCTGAGAATCAATTGTCTTCTGTATGAAAAGTGAACAATGCTAAAACTTACTTACTTTATAGGATTTTTGAGTATCAAATGAGAGGCAGCATACAAATCTGTCAGTACGGTTCCTCGAACATAACAGTAGTCAACACTGGGGCTTACTATATGGCAAGCAGTGTTGCTTTGAACCAGATAAGTACCATTATTAGCTGCAGTTTGTGAATGAACAGTGTTCTGCACTGAAAGGTTATATACTTGTTATAGGTCACAAAGCACAGTTTGTATCTAAGCGCCAGAAATCATGCTCTTCATTGCCTTGCTTTGGCATCATCCATGCATTATGTACTCAAACTGTCAACACACTTTCAACAAAGGATGAGAATTTCTTTGCAATTAGTTCATAACAGACTCTGCTGCAAGTTTTCTAGGTATGAAGTTCATTAATCCTAAATTATAGGAGCTAAGGATTGTAGCTCCCTCTCTATAGGTGAAGAAATTAAGGTCCAAATATTTAACGCAATTTATTGAACGTGAGCAATCAAGTAAATGAAAAAGCAGAATTCTAACCACACATCTGTGTGATGCTATTGGGATTACTATTCATCATCCTGAACATTCTTTCCTCATAAAATAGAAGAAAGTAATATTACTATTTTTAAGGTTATCATTTAGTTCATTACAACCAGGTGGTGACTGTCTAAAGAAAGTAAAATTGCTATGTTAAACAGAAAGCTTTTGTCATAAGATTCCATCTAGATATAGAGATGCCAGGGTAGCACCCTTAGGTAAAGAAGAGTCATCCTAATGCCTTCTACTGAAAAAGTAAGAAAGTAAAAGTAAATCTACTTGACCACAAAAACATTGAAAAACAAACATTCTTGAAAATACATCTCTTTCTGTACTCCTATTAGCTTAGTTATACCCCCCCATAAACTTCTGATTAAGTAAATGCCCTACAGCCAGATCTTAAGAAGGCATTTTCTCAATTGAATTTCTCTCCTTTCAGATAACTCTAGCTTATGTCAACTTGACATAAAACTAGCCAGTGTACTTATTCATTCCAACTTTATAACCATTCTTTTCATAACTTACGTTGTGGGTAAAATGGAACGCTATACTCTAAAATGACCAAAAAGAACATGAAATTGACCCTGACATTCTTCTACTTAAAAATAAATGTTAAAATGAATATTTCTCATGCCTGACATGGTAGATCATGTTCACAATCCAAAAATTTGAAGGAATGTGGGATGGGGGATTGCTTAAAGTCTATGGTTAGACTGAAATATACCATGAGACTCTACTTCAAAAGCCAGAGAGAGAATGAAAGAACAAAGGTAGGAAGAAGCTGTAGATCATGATTCTTAAATTGTTATCTCTTTAATAAAGTGCTTGAAGTTCTAGCAATAGCAATAAGACAACATAAAGAAATCAAAGGG
>JAQHUG010000075.1:5345958-5367322 GCA_028555095.1 Dicrostonyx torquatus | reverse complement strand
TACACATTAGAGTACTACTCAGGTGTTAAAAATAATTGACCTCTTGAATTTTGCATGCAAATTGATGGAAATAGAAAACACTATCCTGAGTGAGATAACCAAGACCCAAAAGTGTGAATATGGTATCTACTCACTCATTAGTGGATTCTAGTCATAAGCAAAGGACATTGAGCCTATAGTTTGCAATCCTAGAGAAGCTAAATGATAAGGTGAACCCAAAGAAAAAGATATATAGATCCTCCTCGAAATTGGAAGTAGACAAGATTGCCAAGCAAAAGTTGGGAGCATGGGGGTTGAGGTGGTGTGGAGCGAAAGGGAGAGGGGGAGGGAGAAGACAGAAGGGGAGGATTGGGGAGAGCTTGGGGGAATGGGATGGTTGAAATGGAGGGAGGGCTGATATGGGAGCAGGGAATAAGATATCTTAATTAAGGGACCATTTTAGGGTTGACAAAAGACTTGACTCTAGAGGGGTTCACAGATGTCCACGGGGATGTCACCAGCTAGTTCCTTGGGCAGTAGAGGAGAGGGTGCCTGAACTGGCCTTGTCTCATAGTCACACTGATGAATATCTTGAATATCACCATAGAAACTTCGTATGGTGACAGATGGAGATAGAGACAGAGACTCACATTGGAGCACTGGCCTGAGCTCCCAAGGTCCAGTTGAAGAGCAGAAGGAGGGAGAATATGAGCAAGGAAGTCAGGACCACAGGGGTTGGTGCACCGACTGAGAGTGTGCCTGATCTAATGGGAGCTACCAAATCCAGCTGGACTGGGACTGAATGAGCGTGTGATCAAATTGGACCCTCTGAACGTGGCTGACAATGGGGGCTGACTGAGAAGCCAATGATAATGGTACTGGGATTTGTCTCTACTGCATGTACTGGCTTTTTGGGATCAAAGTCTGTTGGGATGCACACCTTCCTAGGCCTGGATGGAGGGAGAAGGCCCTTGGACTTCCCACAGGGCAGATACCCTGCCCTCTTTTAGGACTGTAGGGGGAGGGAGGGGAGTGTGAGTTGGGGAGTGAGAGGTAAATGGAAGGAGGGGAGGAAGTGGAAATTTTGAATAGTATTATTTATAAAGCAATAAAAATTAAAAAAAACATTCTAAGAAGGGTTGTGGTTAAAGGATACCAAATTTCAGATTTATAGAAGAAATAATTTCTAGATATCTGGCAAGGAACATAGGGACTATGGTAAATCACATTTTAATATATTTTAAATTCACTAATACAGTAAATGCTAAATGTTCTTATGCAAGCTAAAAACTATCAAATACATGAAGTGATTAATTTAGTAATAAGCTTGATTGTGGCAATTATTTCACAGTAATAGATATTAAAATATCATAGTGTAAAATTTAATTATACACAAATTTTTCAATTATAGTATAAAAAGTATATTACAATAACAAATTTCTTGAGCTTAAGGCAATATTATAAACTTCTTAAGGGCATGGAACATGCATGTGTTCAGGTTTTGGTGGTGTTATAGTTTCATCTTCAGTCTTAGGAACATGATATTTTTATCAACAGCTTAATGAATAAATGTGTGATATAAACTAGTCCCATGTAAAAATAATAGTAAGTAATTCTTTGTATGCATGAATAAGTAATAATATCTTCACACTGCCAGCAATTCATGTTTTTTTTTTCTTTCACAAGACTGATCTCAGAATTGAGGTCAAGTTTTTATTCACTTTTTAGTCACTATTAATCTTACTTATGTCTTGTCTTATATATGAAATGTTCAATTTCCCATCTTACCCATTTGTCTCTGAAAGCCTTTCTTAAATCCTATCAGAGAGTATCAAAGCATCAACTTAGTTCCCATTGTGCTGTTCTTATCTCTTTCTTACAATCTTTAATTGAAGTGAACCTACTGTTGTTCTATTGTGGTTTCCATTCTCTCCAGAACCAAAAATTTCACAGTATTCCCTCATGTTAGGTGGCTCTGTCATTGGTTCTTGGCTCTGTTTCTTAACCCTATAAAAGCTGTAATTACTACAGACATAGCTAGTATAGGCATCAGTTATCTCTGTGTTACCAAATTCCATGAAATAAAGACAACCATCCTTCAAATGTCCCTTCCCAACACTTGGGAAGCAGTTAAAAAGAAGTATATGAGATTATTCACTTTTGTAGATTCAAGTTCAAGAGTACCCCACTCCTCTTGAGTATACTCTCTTTCACCAAGAATACTTTTTCATTGACAGGTAAGAGGCATCATCATGCCAAGGCCTAATTAATGGCTAGCCTATTTTTCTTTCAGTGATTGGCACAAGTCTTCCTGCAATCTCTCAACATGAAGACATGGCCTGAGAAGGACAGAAAACAGGATGAAATAATAAACTAATTTAAATATAAACTTGATACTACAAAGCAACTGTTGTCATTTCCATAACCTTTCTTTTTCTCATCAAAATTTACCTGCCCTATATCTTGCTTCTTAAGGATCTTGCTCAATAATGTTACTGTCTTAAAAGTGAATCTGAAGAAAGGCATAAATATGATTAGTGCTACCACAAAATGCCTCATTTCTCATTATGGTACCCAAAATGGTCATTTGCTGCCATGAATTACAAACTGGAAATCGAGGTATCTGACTGTTTTTAATGTATCAATAATTTCTAGTTTTTCAGTATGGTAGAACATCTTTAATCAAACCACTGTCAGTTGAAACAATTATTCATACTAATTATGGAATATAAAAAGATTTCAAACTGACTGGAAAACAGGTTAATTAGTTCATGACCTAACTAATAGTTGTGACCTGTTTGAGCAGAATTAAACTTTATGCCATTGGTTTATTCAGGGTTCAGAGAATGGAGGTTGCCTTTATTACAACAGAAAAGAGAAGTGGTCCTCTTAAGATGCTGCCAACGATTTCAACTGAATAATATAAATATTACCTGGAATTTAATTAACTTTCTCCATAATTAATTTTGATGCCACAAAGCAATGATCAATTAGTTCTTTCCCTAGAGTGAACACTACCCCTCAAGGCTACTGCGACATGTAGCTAGGAATAAATTGGACAAGAGGAGAAAGTGAGCTCTGAGGATCAAATGATTATAAGCAATGCTTAAAAATATTGCTTCTGCTTACATTATTTGAAATTATCTTTGGCTATGTATTGAAAAAGAAAGAACGACTAAGTGGGCGGGAGGAATAATAAGAACAAGTTCTAAGTCTAGTCTGGGATACAGGCTTTCAAGGCAGAGAGATTTGTGGGGATAAGCCTAGTATGCTTATCAAGTGTATTACCCTAGGACTATTCATTTGACTCACTGGCACGTCAACAAAAAAAGATCCACAAAAAAATATTTACCTTGCTGAATTTTCAGAAGTAATAACTTACAAAAGAGATGCAGAGTCTGATATACACAAGGTCTTTAAGAAGCATTGATTCCTTCTATTCTTTTCCTTGAATTTTGATTGGGATTTTGGACAAATCATGGACTATCCTAACAAGAAGAAACAGACTTATCTAGTTTAGTCGCGTCACTTTTACAGATGACACCAGAATCCAGCAAAGTTAAGTGTATCTAAGCAGGCTGTGAGTTCCCTCTCCAGCGTTCTGAGGATGTCTGTAATTTTCTGTACTTGCTGTTCCTTTCCACGTAAGGACCATGGACAGGAAGAACTCTTTATCTGCTTTTTTTTTTCTAGGGCTTACAATTAAGTCAGCTTGACATTTTAAATGGACAATCATCAATTTATAGCCCATAATTTTTATAGCTATGTGCTAAGCAGTTCTGAGAATTGCTTGGTATGTGGCTATAATCAAAGCAGACAAAAGAATCAAAGGGCCAAAGAAAAGAAATGCTATGAAGAGGAATCTGGCAAAATCTGAAAACCTGCTTTTAAGTGACAAGAAGGAAGGGGAGGGAACACATCAGATGTAAGTTTGAACAACCGGAAACACCATTGGACTATAAATAGAATTGTGTGTGAATGCATGTGTGCTCATGCATGCTTGTGTGTGTGTGTGTGTGTTTATGTGTGGTTTTGGTGGTTGTGTGTGTGTGTGTGTGTGTGTGTGTGTGTGTGTGTGAGAGAGAGAGAGAGAGAGAGAGAGAGAGAGAGAGAGAGATGTTCGAGATTAACCCTATGGTCTTAAGCACACTAGTCATAAACTGCACAACTGAGGGACATTCCCAGCTATTAACAGATATTTAAACTCTTCAAATGGGAATGAACTGATAGTCCCCTCAGAAAAGACAGTGAGTTCAGTTTCCCTGTGTTATGTTGAAGGCACCAGGAAAACAAAGCACTCAGGTTGTGACAGCCAGCAGGAAGCCTGCCTTTTGGAAATGAAGATGAGTATAGGTTTCAGTGTAAGACTGAGGTACCCTTAAAGCACCTGAATGCAGTTGGAGATGCAGGGTTCACAACAGAGCTTTAGTTACAGCTAAATAATCGGGACATATTTACATAAGAATCAGGGAGCAGGTGAAGCTAGGGAGGAAGAGAAGAATAAAGGTAAAGTAAATGGATGACAGGAAAAGAAGAGGAGAGCAGAACTCCAAAGTCTAACTACATTATTAGACCAGAGGAAAAAAGGATTCATTTTCCATAAGAAGTGCTAGTTTTATCTACCTAGTGTTACTCAGGCTGTGTTTGAAGAAGCACAAGTATAAACCTCACCTTATTTTACCAATTTTTACTATTTCATGAGCCGGCTGCGTTCTCACTGCATTACAAATTCTCCTGTCCCTGAGGATATCAAAGGACAGAGTGTTCCACATGTACTACCAGCTTGAATCACGGATGTTAGTTAAAAATGAGAAAAACAAATTAAAACCCCCATATGCCCAAGGTTAAACAAGGACTCACTCCCTGACTTCTGAATCAAGACCTTGCTTTGGGTTATCATGATTCGACATCTACATGTATTTACTGTTACAAGAAGTTTTCATGACTCTAATCCAAACTTTTTTCTTAAAAAAATAAAAAACCTTTGTGAAGCAGGAAGAGTAAGGAATATGACCTTTGTTTTACAAGTGAGTTCCCTGAGGCTCAGGGAAATGAGCAGATTTATACAGAGTGATCTGACCCAGTGGCAGGGATGTCTGTGGGATGCAAGCTCATTTTCTTTGCCTACAGCTATCATCTCAGCAATATGTTGCGAAAAGGATTATTATGTAGTAGCTTTGTATGTGTTCAGAAGAACCTGTTATTTATGGCTCCAAAATCTGCTTCAGTAATTGATGAAAATGATAATGATGTTCATGGTCAAGATCCCAATGTCAATTTCATGTGCTCACCACAGTGACAATGCTCATACAGAATACAATATAGACACCCTGTCCTTAAATAAGTATTCTGAATAGTACATAAAGTCCAAAGGGTATTTCAACAGAGTTTTACTTTCTTACACTAACCACTTTGTAAGTAGCCTAAAAAACCTCATGAAAAGAAGCTGTGTCTACAGAGACTTATTGACTGGTTAGAATTGCAGTACTTTGGAGTGTTTGGAATGATGCAAATCCACAGACTGATCTTCCCTCATCTTAGAACAGGTAAAGCCTTCAAGAAGAGTCATTCCATGCTCACCTCTGTGTCAGAACTAATAGCTTATGGTTAATAGCTAAAAACCCTTTCAAATCCATAAACTTAGCAGCAACTAGCTCCCACCAATCCAAAAGCTAAGAATGTCATCAGATAGCATCTTGAGTCTGTAGAAAACTTCCCCTATCTCTCTTTACCTTCCTCTCTGATGTACCCTCTAATAAATTTTATACTTACCTTGATTTATGGCTTTTGTTGTTTTGTAAAATTATCAAAACTTCATGAAATTGTTCCCAGTTTGGAACATAGAATTTAAGGTAACCTACCTCTGTGTTCCCAGTTCATGTCACTCAAAATGGCTTCAGATAAATTGTCTCCTATTTATTTTAAGAGAGTTCTGATTTTTGTGTCAGTATTAGTGACAATAACATGAAGATTCCTTGTGAGTTCATCTACTCTAGCCCTGGATGAGGGAGAAGCAAAGGAGAGGATGGCTAGGCAGAGATGATTATAAAAGATGAAAACATTGATGAAACAAAGTAAAACTGTTAGAGTTCAAGATAAACATCAGGCATTGTGTGATGTGTATATGGAACAGATGGCATCCATGTTATGTTTATTTTTCATACACACATACTCAGGTATTTTCCACTGATTCATTCAGTCAGCTGAGTTTTGTTATGTAAGGGCTTAGAAAATTGTCCAATACTTAGAAAGCATTCAGTGAATTTTAATTATTCTCTCTTTTATCACCATTGACATTGTCGTCATCATCATCCTCATAACTGTCACTGGAAATATTTTAAAGTTTGGGCACACACAACATGTGGGGAGGTATTTGGAAGAAAGGTACGAAATTCTCAATGTGAAAATTATCCACCTTAGTAACACCACACGACCTTGATTCTAGAACACGTTGAGAATGTGGGTTATCTTGGCTAGTTTTATGTCAACTTTACACAAGCTAGAGTCATCTAGGAAAAGGAATGTAAAACTGAGAAAATGCCTCCATAAGATGAGGCTGTAGGCAAGCTTGTAAGGCATCTTCAAAATTAATGATTGATGGGGGAGGGCACAGCCCATGGTGGGTAGACCCAATCCTGGCCTACTGGTATTGGGTGTTTTAACAAAGTAGGTTAAAGGAGTCATGAAGTGGAATCCAGTAAGCAGCTCTCCTCCATGGCTTCTGCTTCAGTTCATGTCTCCAGGTTCCTGTTGTACTTTAGTTCCTTCCCTGAGTTCCTTCAATGGTAGATTATAATGTGGAAAAACAAGCTGAAATATACCCTTCCTTCTCCCAGTTACTTTTGCCCAGGATATTTTTCAAAACAATAGAAACCCTAATTAAGAGACTGGTATCATACCTTTCTACATACTAGCATAAAAATCTCAAAATATTATAATTGTTAAATTGAGTTTTCAGGGGCTGGACAGATGGTTTACTGTTTAAGAGCATTGGCTTCTCTTTCAGAGAACCAACATGGCAACTCCTAACCTTCTGTGACTCCAGTTCCAGGAGATCTAAAACCCTCTTTTGACTTCTAGGGGTACAAGACATGCAAGTACAGGCAAAACAACCTATAAATAAAAATAAAAAATAATATCCCATGCCTTATTGCTATTCATGATAGGCCTGCCTTTTCTGAATAGAAATGGGGGAGGAAAGGATTAAGGTTCAGATGATAGGTGGGAGAAAAGGAACTATTGTTGGGATGTAAAATAAATAAATAAATTTTAAAAAACTAAAAATGCTCTTAGAGACTGATTTTTTTACAAAACTGAGTTTTATATCTATTTTTTCAAAATGGCAGTAATAATATTACTTGTTAGATTTATAGTCTGTCCCAAACTCGGTAGTTTGTATCAAACATCCCTCCATCACTGTCTACAAATGCATAAGACTCAGTCATTTAGTACTATAAGCAAAGACCTTAGACAACTACAACCTTGAAATTACATGTGTGTGTATATATGTGTGTGTATGTATATATGTATGCCTATATAAAATATATATTATAGATATTATAGATATATAATTATGTATATAAAAGCCTCACTATCAGATTAACCAGGTTGTATTTATATAGTTATGCATATATATTTAATAATAATAAAAGAAAAAAGCTACCAATTTGAGAAAGGTGTAGAGGACCACATTGGAGAGGTTGGAGTGAGAAGATATAGGAGAGATTGGAGAGATAAAGGATTAAAGTGATATAATTATGTTTTAACTTAAATTTTTTTAATCAAAAAAGAGAGATACCTTACTACTCTACAGCCACATTCACTATTGGTTCCATTTCTCTAGTCCCTAAAACTAATGTGTCACTACTCCTGTCATAAAATAAGAGCCTATTGCCTCCTCTTCTTCGTGTTATAGTTAACCAATGACTCATTTTAATGACATAGAAACATGTTGACCCTCTCCAATACTAAACCTACTCAAAATACCTCTTCACATCACATCATCCTGTAACTCTTTAGTTTTCCTTTCCATTGAACCATTATGAAAGACGTTTTACATTTTTTTTAACTCTCTGCTTTTTCATTGATACCTCAATTTACTGAAAATCTAATATACCTTTCATGACTCCCCTGAGAATTCTGATTCTGAAGAGAAGAGTCATCTCTTTCATAATTCCAAATTCAATGAATACTTTCCTGTTATTAAGTGATTTCTACCTTCCATTTGACATTCTTAACAAACCAGTCCTAAAACTCTTATCATCTTTTTATCCTAAACTATTTAATAAACAAAATTATAAATATTAAAAATACACAATTTGATAGTTTGATATATGCATTCATTCTGTGTTGATTGCAACAAAGTAATGACCACATCCATCAACAATTATAGTTAACCACTGTGGGGGAGGAGTTTGAATTTTGTTCTTTTATCAAACTTCTAGTACATAATGGAGTATTATTAATTATGGGTATCATTCTATATAATAGACACTCAAAATGATTTAGTAATATGAAAAGAAAATCTTGCAATTTACATAGTATAGAGATCATTTTGCTATGAGAAACAAGCCAGGAAAAAAGGGAAATAGAGCATGATTCACCTGTGTTTTAATTTTAAAAGTATACAATAGAAACAGAGATAAAACAGTGTGGCCAGGGGAAGAAGAGTAAAAGAAATGAAGAAAAGTTGTTTTTTTCCTACTTTGACTTTTTGTAAAAAAAATATCCATTCTAGTTTGCTTTCTTCTAGCCACTCAGTGTTGCTCAAAACTCCATAATCTCTTCCTTTATTCAAATGACAAATCTTGTTGGCTTTCTTTTACCTTCATTGGGGAAAAGATCTCAAATCCTTGTATCTTGTTAACAGTGCATTTACCTCACTGATCTATAATCATCTTCCAGTTAGTCACAAATTTCATTGAGAGGAGAACCCATGTCTTGTCTATTATTATATCCACAGTGCTTTGCACAAAACTGAAGTTCATAGCCTCTCTCTCTTTGCAGAACTCTCATCAATACTCTGTGGAAAAGTTTCCACAGCATATTCTTCTCTCCAGAAATGAAGGCCTTCCTCTAACAAAATGTATCTGTCCCTCCAACTCTTTTTTTACTTTTTACTGAGAAAAGATTTTTACCTCATATAATATATACTCATTACGATTTTCCCTCTCTCGGCTTCTATGAGCTCCTCCTCATCTCCCCTCATATCTGGATCCATTTACTTTCTGTTTCTCATGAGAAAACAAAATCTTCTATGAGATAATAAAATAAAATATAGTAAGACAAAACAAAATTAAAACATCAGAATTGGACAAAGCAAACTAGCTAAATGAAAGGAACCCAAGAGAAGGCACAAGAAATAAGACCCACTCATTTCACACTCAGGAATCCTATAGAAACACTAAACTGGAGAGCCATAATATGTATGCAAAGGATTTGTAGCATAAAAAGTGAGGAGAAAAATATATATAAGTAAAATAAAAACATAAAGTGAAAATATGAGATAAATTTTTTAAAGAATAAAAATAACAAAAAAGGAAGAGCCCCATTGTACCATAGTCCAAGAATGTAGTCATACAAGAAGAATTTTGAATGCTTATAAAAATACTTCAAGAAAACAAGTGTTTTGTGCTGTCAGTTTCCTTAAAACATGGAATTGTTTTTGGAATGTGTTTGCATGCCCCTTCCAGGCATAGCAGATAGGATTGATTCTACTTTAGATTGTTTATTTTTGCAAGCTGTTGTTATTCAATTAAATGTTTAAACTGTCCTTTATATGCCTCTATGGAAAAACATGCTGGTATGGTAAGTCCTTCTGTATATGTGTTGCTTTTATTGGTTAATATATAAAGAAGCTGTTTTGGGCCTGTGCATGGCAGAATAAAGATAGGCAGGGACTACCTCTACTGTGGGACAATGGTCTTGTACTTTGTAAAGGTTGTCACTTGTATTTTAATAAAATGCTAATTGACCAGTAGCCAGGCAGGAAATATAGGTGGGGTTACCAGGCAAAAAATGTAGGTGGGACAATGAGAACAGGAGAATTCTGGGAAGAGGAAAAATCAGTCTGCTGTCATCACCTAGATACAGAAGAAGGAAGATGAGAATGCCTCACTGAAAAAGGTACCAAGCCACATGAATAACATAGACAAGAATAATGGGCTAATTTAAGATGTATGAATTAGTTAATAAGAAGTCTGAGCTAATAGGCCAACCAGTTTATAATTCATGAAGACCTCTGTGTGTTTATTTGGGACTGAACAGGACCAGGCGGGACAGAAACTTTGCGAGTGAAAACTAAACTGAATGTTGGCAGAAAGAAGGCAGAGTCAAGGAGAGCCAAGGAGATGCCATGGAGCTGCCAGAGGAGAAAGAAGCAAGCTGACAGCTGGAACCTTGATGGTATAGGCCACAAGCCTCATGGTAAAATACAAAATAATAAAAATGGGTTACTTAAAGATATAAGAGCTAGTCAGCAATACACTTAAGTGATTGGCCAAGCAGTGATTTTAAATAATACAGTTTCTGTGTGATTATTTTGGTTCTGGGCTGCTGTGAATGAACAAGCAGCCTCCTACAGCAACATGTTTTTGCCATGTCCCTGAGATTCTGTAGAGTTTGAACTCATGAGAAATTTACTCATGTCACCTTGTTTAGTCTTATGAGTATAAATCATCTGAGGTTCTGAATAAAATTGTCTGTTGGATAGGACTTTAGTCTACCTCATTTATCTACTCAATTCTCCCAGGTGCCACTGTAGCTTGAACAGTGGCAGAGCTTTGACATGGCATTGAGACAAGGGACCTCCAAAGATGCTCCTGACTTCATTATCTTTTGGCCTTCTACTGCTGGACATGCAGCCTGCCCTTAAGAGTAGTTTCTTCAGTGAGACTCCCTTAGAGGAAACTAAATTGTTTATATGAAAGTGTTTATCAATTGGAGATTGCTTCTGGGATAGGGGTTGGGGCATGTGTCCACTTCTCCTTTCACCTCTAGGACACCATCTGGTATAGACCCTTCTGTATGCTGCCTCAGTCTCTGTGAGTTCTGGTGTAGGAGGGTTCTTCTGTATTTCTATTGTTTTCATTGGTTGAATAAAGAAACTGCCTTGGCCCTTTGATAGCGCAGCCCTTAGGTGGGCAAAGTAGATAGAATGGAAGGCAGTAAGAGGGAAGTGTGCAGACGCCATGATTCTCCAGCCCAAGATGGACACTGGTTAGACTCATGCCGGTAAGACACAGTCAAGTGGCAGTACATATTATCAGAAATGGGTTTAGTTTTAGATGTGAGAGTTAGCCAAGAAAAGCCTAGTGATAATGGGCCAGGCAGAATTTAAATTAATCCAGTTTGTGTGTAATGTGTGTATTCCGGGTATAGCCATGCAGATATGTGGCCAGGAGCCGGGTGGAACAGAGCCCGCTGCTGCCGCCTATTACAACAGAGTTCATGCGTGTATCAATCCTGTAAACTTGGAGGGCATTGTTTCCTTGGTGTCCTCCATCCCTTCTAGCTCTTACACTCTTTCTACCTCCTTGTATGCAGGGTTCCCTAAACCTGAGGGGATGGATTTGATGAAGACATGCCTTTTAGGGCTGAGTGTTCCAAAGTCTCTCACTTTATGCATAATGTCTGGCTATAATAAAGGTGTCTGTATTTGTTCCCAGTTGTTGCAGGAGGAAGCTTCTCTAATGATGGCTGAGCAAGGCACTGTTGTATGAGCATAGAAAAATGTCATTAGGAGTCATTTCATTGCTATGTTTTTGATTTGCTTTGTATTTCAGGGCTGGGTGTTTCAACAATATCTCACTCTCTGCATAATGTTTAGCTATGGTGTGTTTAGGTATTTATTCCTATCTGCTGCAGAAAGAAGTTTCTCAGATGATGGTTGAGCAAAGCATTTATATATGAGTATAGCAGAATGTCATAAGAAGTAATTCTATTGCTGTTTGTGGTTTTGTTTTGTATTTTAAGAACAATAGTTTTTGGGTTTTCCCTAGGTCTCTGAGCTATAAATTCCAGGTTCTTTGTCAATATCAGGTATGGATTCAATCTTGTGGACCCTTAAATCAAATTAACATATGATTGGTTACTCCAACAAACTTGTAACACCATTTCCTAGGATATTTTGGAGGCAGGACACCATTGTAGTTCAACAGGTTTGTGGCTATGTTACTGTTTGCATTTCTCCTTTGGTGGTGTGCAGAGTACCTTCCATTGCCAAAGACACTAGAAGGTATGAAGGTGCTATATAAGCACCATCTCAACTTCTCCACATTCAATGACCTGTGTTAGTACTGTCTTCAACAATGAGGCCTTGCTGTCAGTTTGTAGAGAGCAATCTATAGTCTTAGAAACAGTTTGTGGGTTATCATCAGACCCCTTTGGCCAACAACTCAATTAGATATAACCTATTTGTGGTACTAGAAGTATCATTTGGTGACAAGAGGTGTCCAGTTTGGGCTCTCTCTCCCCATTATTAGGTAATTTAGTTCAGATTTCCTTTATATCTGTATATGTCTGCTTCTATTTCACTGGGAGTTAAATCTGCTTAAATTGCTTATTTGATCTTGATTTAACTTTGTTAAGTGGTATGTATAGAAAAAAGTATCCATTTCTTTTAGATTTTTCAATTTGGTAGAATACAGACTTGGGGGGGGGGTTAGAGACAGGGTTTCTCTGTAGCTTTGGAGCCTGTGCTGGAACTAGCTCTTGTAGACCAGGTTGGCCTGGAACTCACATAGATCCACCTGTCTCTGCCTCCTGAGTGCAGAGATTAAAGGCATGCACAACCACTGCCCAGCTGAGTATAGATTTTTAAAGCATGTCCTAATGAGTCTCTGGTTTTCTTCAGTGTCTGTTTTTATGTCCCCTTGTTCATTTCTAATTTTATTAATTTTGATCTTCCCTCTCTTTGGCATTTAGTTCGTTTAGATAAGGGTTTGTCAATCCTACTGACTTTCTCAAAGAACCAAGCCTTTGTTTTTAGATTCTTTGTATTTTTGTTTGTTCCTATTTTATTTATTTCAGTCCTGAGTTTGGTTACCTCTTGCTGTCTACTCCTTTTGATTTATTCTAAATTTACCTCACTTACTACAGTCCTTTTCTCATTTGCAGAGAGAAAGACTCTTGTCAGCTGACAGAAGAACTACAGCAGGAAGGGACAGCCTTCTTAAAGACTGAAGATGCCACTGACTTCGAGGAATCTTAAACGCAGTAATTGCTTCCAAGATCGAGTCACCATTGTCATTAGAGATTTCTATGAGCTATAGCTGATATGCAGAAATGAGGTAGTAGCCAGCCTTAGCCTTTCGTAAATGGCACTGCTTTTCAGTCAATCATGGTTGTGTAGCCTATCTTCAAATCAAAACAAAACAAAAACCAGCCCACCACTCCAATAACTCCAAAAGAAATCAAAAAATGAAACCTCCACTATTTCGAGATTCAAAGATTGGTCTTTGTTCTGATCCAAAAGTGGAGTTCACTAGGAATGACAGAAACAAGTTTCTAAAGCAGTAAGCCTAGGTTCTTCCCTGCTCCCTAAAATCCATCCTATGACATGTTTTCCCTTGGAAAACAATTCCAAACCATAGCTAGGGATTTTGTTTCTTTATGTCTTCAAAATAAATATTAAAGTATTGGGGAATTATGGAAAATATACTGTTACCCGGATATGTTTAAGGCAACCTGTAAAGAAGTATAGAAGCAAAGAAGGTTTCTGAAAATTGCTTTGATTGCTAATGGTTTGACAAGCAGCTGCTCACATTACTAACTACCACTTTTTCTTATAATAATGACTAGAATTGCATGTTACATATACCAAGAAGAATACTAAAAAAAAATAATAATGTAGCAGCTACGACAATGAAACAGACATCTAGACAGCACTTGATTATAGACCCATGGGAGGTTATTATACAAGAAAAAGAATTAATTCTCAAACAAATGTTGAGCACTTCTTATATGTCAGCACTATGTCAAGTGTTATTTATATTTCCAAGAGCTAATAATTATTGGCATCACAGTTTACTAATAAACACATGAATAATTTTGCTTTCTTTTTGCCAAGGTAAGATCTTACTCTGTTGCTCAGGCTGATCTTGAAGTCCTGGACTCAAGTATTTCTCTTATCTTAGTCTTTGAAGTACCAGAACTACCTATATGGACTATTGCACCCAGATCACACACACACACACACACACACACACACACACACACACACACATTATTTTATTCTGTGCATGTAACTGACCTGAAACCTCACACAGGATAGGCAAGGATACTACCTCTAAATTATACCCCAGTTTACAAAAACCAGAAGTATCGTCTTTCCCAAAATGAGAAATGCTGATAGATTGCTGGGATGTAACTCAGTGGAGGAAGGAATGTTTGCCAAACATATGTGAGGCCCTGAGTGAAATCCCCAGTAGCAAAATGTGTTGATGGAGATAAAGACTCCATTTAGAATCGTACTAAATAAAAATGTATGAGGTTTATTTGAAGATTATTTTAAACTTTAAAGTATCATCAAAAAGTATAAAGGAACACTTGCATAAATACAAAGATGTACTATTTTTGAATATTCAAATTCGATATTATAAGATGATGATTCATGTGTTAGTCTGAAGTTTATTGTATTAATTTAATTGTGACCCAAACGGCTATCTCAATAGAACTTTTTGAATTTAAACAAGCAAGAACAGAAGCATGCATACAACAGTCAGAAAACTAATGAAAAGCATAAAGCAATGGCAATTAAAACAATGCAGGACGACTAGTAGGGACAAAAATAGGTCAATAGAGTACATAGTCATGTTGGTCAGACTTTATGGGTGTAGTTGCCCAAATGTAAGTTGAACAAGGATGACACCAATGGACATGATAAAGTAGATGAGAAAAAGCCCACAAGACTTCAAAACTATACACACACACACACACACACACACACACACACACACACACACTATATGTAAATAAGGGGAGCTGGGAATGGGAGAAGTGGTCTTCCCCATGAAAGAGCACACCAACTGGTTATTCAGTACCAAATGGTCAGCCTTGGAAACATACAACTATCATATATGGTTTGAACAGGTTATATTTAGAAATATATACATATACTGCATGCATAAAATAAGAATTAGTGAAAAAGATGCCATGATTTCGAAAGAGAGCAAGAAGGGATATACAGAAATTTTGAAGGTAGGGAAAGGAAGGAAAAAACAGAATCATATTATAATCTCAAAAATAACCATAATTATTACATATAATAGATAAAATGTAGGCTAATATATATTACATGACATATAAAAATACATTTGTATTTTTATAGTGCATTCCATTGTATATGAGTAGAATATGTGTGCAAGTATTTACCAAAATATTACAATGATTCAGGAAAATTGGACTAAGAAAGAAATTTACTCTTCATTACTATACAAATTTGTGATGTTCAAATGAGTATATACATATTGTATGTGTAAGGACAGAAAACTGATCCAAAATAACAGTAAAATTTAGTGAGTCAAACAAAAATTTTATTTTACAATGAAAATATTGTTATACATGGGATTTTTTTGGGTTTTGGCTCTTTGAGACAGGGTTTCTCTGTAACTTTAAAGCCTGTCCTGGAACTAGCACTTGCAGACCAGGCTGGCCTTGAAATCACAGAGATCTGCATGCCTCTGCCTCCCAAGTTCTGGGATTAAAGGCATGTGCTACCACCACCAGCTGCTATACTTGTTCTGAATAATGTGCAACTCAAACATGTGACCATATGAAAAATATTTGCATGTTGTTGTTAACTACAAGCTAAAATTACACCAATTAAATGACATGACTAATGAAAGGGTTAAAGCAATTTTAGTAACTGTATTATCCAGATCAAGAGAATTTATTGCACCAATTTACTGTGTACTCTTTCAGCTATGCCTAAAGTATTATGTTCATTTCTTAAATTAGGAAAGATATTCTAGGAAAAGTATATTCTAAGAAAAGAACAAAAAGAACTGAAGAAAAATTGAGAATGTTTAGTTTCTGTGCTGTTTATTTTTATAAATAATATATAGTTAACATTTTAATTTTTGAGAATATCATATATGACTTTCATATGAGATGAGTTCTCATTCTTTCCAGGCACATTATATAGCCAACAATGACCTTCACCTCCTGATTTTCCTGCTCTATCTCCCAGGGTGCTGGGATTACTAGCTTGTGTGTCATGCATAGTTCTTTTCTTTCTATCTTTGAAGGATTGATTTATAAATGAAAGGCAAGAAAAATTAGAAAACTATCTTAAAATATGAGAAAACTATGGGGTTAAACATTCTTCCAAACAGCATTGCTAAATGCTCTATAATCACAGGTGTTGAAGGTAGTATCGAGCCTTACTCAGTATAAGAAGGTTCTACCAATCTAGTTGTAAGGTAGAAGCAGAAAGGGAGGAAAATATTTATTCTATCTTCATGCCATATTACTTGCATCAATAATACTAATTCCTCACAGCAATACTGCAAGGAAAGTGTTATTATATGTTTTCCATGGAAGATCAATAATGATTTTTACCTAAATCCCACACTTCCTTCCTTCCTTCCTCCCACACTATCCATCCCTTCCTCTCTCCATTCCTTCTATTCTCCTTCTGTCCTTCCTTCTCTTACTTTTCCTCTTACTTCTCTCCTTCCACCTCCATCTTCTGTATTCTGAACAACAAATCTAGGGTCCTAAGTATACTAAGCACACCTTCTTCCATTGAGCTCCCTCACTACCTAGGGCATAGAGTTAAATATTCTTTACCACATTGTCTTTCAGTCATTCTCTTTTGTTCATCCTATAATAATGCAGATAAAATGCTCTTCATAAAGCATAAATCTGATAACCTTTCCTTATTTCCCTGCATAAATGACTTAACTAAGTGTACCAAATTCTTCATGATCTGATCCTTGTTTAAGTTTCTGTTGTCACTCATCGCTTGTGGCCATAGAGACTGTTCGTTCATTATCCAGATATATACAGAAAAGGATTGGTGCTTCAGTGGGAAAATATGCATCCTGTACAGTACATTTTCCTACATTACCATAATCTGGCCTTGTATGTTATCTTTTATCTGGTTTGCAATTGTTTGTAAATCGTAATTAACAATGTTTTGATCCTTATTAAAATGGTAAGGGAAGACCACTTGAGTGGGACTGGGGATGTACCTTAGTTGGTAGAGTGCTTGTGCAGTGTGCAAAATGCCCTAAATTTAACCTCTAATACCATATAAACTGGGAATGGTAGTGCACTCCTGTAATCCCAGCACTGTAGAGTTAGAGGCAAGAGGTTCTGAAGCTTGAAGTCACTCCAAGTTAAATAGTGAGTTTGAGTCAACCTAGCTATATGAGATCCTATCTAGAAATAAAAGAACATCCAAGCCTTGCATTGAGGGAGAGAGACAGATTTTAACTCTGAATATTGCAAACATATATGGCGGTTTACCAAGGAGAAGAACATAAATGAAGATCGGTGAATGGAGATTTTTCTAAGAGAGGTCTCTATGGTAGGGAAACTCACCCAATAGGATCCTTGATAATAGCAGGTGAAGGATTTAGACAGCAAGAGTAAAGGAAAAGAGAACTGATCAAATAGAAAACATAAGAAGATAATATAGTAGGATCACTAAAACTCGGCTTCAAAGTCCAAATGCAGGATAGACTTAGCCAAGGAGAATGCAGAGGACTTCCACTTAAGTTTGGTCAAGAGGAATATGAAGAGATACCATGGAATTAGAGATCTATAGGGTCAGTCTCAACTCTAAAGTGATTGAAATGTAGATACAGGCGCCAAGCTCTGCATCACATTTCTATGAGCACCGAATGAAAGGGAGATCAGAATAATGGACTTCATCTCTGAGTTTCCCACAGATTTGTGATAGCAGCTGAAATGGCCTTTCTGGTTTGGGGATATTAAGTTCCAAGTAAAATCTAGGAACCAAAGCATAAAGATGAATGAGATTTCGAGGGTGTTCCTGGATGAACTACTGCTGTGAATGTCTTAGTGAACATCCTTTTAGAGTTTTAATTGAAGCTGCTTCTTTCTATTTGTGTGGGAAAGTCACACCAGTGACTTGCTAAAGAGGGAATTGAAATGAGCTCAATGAAATGGTGCAAACAGCTTGCAATAGACACATCTCTTCCCTGACAGGCATATTTTTTGACTTCTGTCTGAGAATGCCAAAGGTAACACTTAGGATAAACAGCTAGAACCAACTATTCATTTGACAGGTACAAACTAATCATGAGGTCTCATGCTTCTTTCTCACCTTTGCACCTCAGGAGGCATAAAAGAGGGACAGATTTTTGTTAAAACCCTAAACATGGCTCAAAACTTTCATACCTATTATTACACTCCACATCTGGAGTAATCTGAACATTAGAGTCATTAGCTAGGATGGAACACTAAGACAAGATCGCATTGAAAATGGTCCACAGAAAGGGGTAACTCTCATTTCATAGGTAAGCTATATGTTTTTTTAGCAAAGCGTTTTTTACTTCTAGTTTTGACACAAACACAAAAGAGGGGTTTTGATTAACTCATCCAACTTGAATTTTCTGTACAATATGTCCTTTACAACCCAGGAAAGAAATCTTTATCAATTACTAAAAGCAACTTACTCAAAAGAATTCAGAACCAATTGTAGTAGAATGCAATGAGAAGAAGAGAGAAATTACTAGGCCAGTTTTCATAGTATGGGTTCCAGCCTGGCAGGGGCTCTGAAATCAGATTTGTGAAACTACAGTATCAGGAAAATAAGAGGATACACAGTTTGCAGAACTATTGGCATTTTAATGGCAGACTTTGTTACATTCATAATTCTTGGACTTTTAAAACTGCATTTTCCAAATTTACACTTACACATGTACATGTCTCTCTTATTCATAATAAACTATTTTTCAAATTTAAACTATATTTTTGATTACTTTTTATTTTTGAGGGCTTGTATTACAGATATATCAGTTGAAACTGGACTTCACAATTCTGCATGGAACACTGAGTTTTATTTCAGTAATCAATCTGGCATTAGAAGTTGTCAGTCAAGCAAACTACCACCAGTAGCTCTCAGCTGTTATGAAAAGGGTAAGATCACAGATTAAGAAAAAAGGATTTATATATATGCATGCATGTGTGTGTGTGTGCATGTGTTTGCCTGTTTATATGTGTGTGAAGGTTCATAAAATGGGCATGTATGTAAAGACCAGAGAATAAGTTCAGGTGTCATTCCGGGTTCTACCTACTTTTTTATCTGAGCCATATCTCACTGACCTGGAGCTCACCAAATAGGCTAGACTGGCTGACCAGAAAACCTTGTGGATCTCTTTGTCTCTGTCTACTCAGCGCCGGTTTTGTAAGCACCACTATGGCCAGTTTTTATTGTTTGTTTGCTTGCCCTTGTGCCTGCAAATTAAGCACTTTACTGATTGAGTGATCTCCCAAGTCACAAAAGTTTGTTTTATTGCTTTCTATTATTTATAAAGATATCATTATATTCCTGACCACTGAAGAAAGAGTGAGTAGAAAGTAAAGGAAAAAATATCAGGAACAAATTGGACTGAAGAGATGACTCATTGGATAAGAGTACTTCATGAATTACATGTAATAATCTGTTGCAGAGCAGGAAAACACAAGTCAAAATTCACTTTAAATAGGTTCATTTAGCTCAATTTCATTTTCTCATACTTACGATTTTTTTATAACAAGGATGACAGAAGTTGTTCATTTAAAGTGTTTCCACCAAAATTATCCCCTAGAGCTCAGAAAGCACAGGATCAGAGATGGACCTTTCTCTTCTGCTCCCCTGGAGTTGAAACCTGCTTTTCATTTATCATTGTATCTCATGTTCATAAGGTTCCATAGTATGGTTTTTTTTATTGGAAAGCTTATAACTTTATCATTTAAGTTCTTTGGATAGGGACTGGAAAGATGGCTCAGAAGTTAAGAGTGCTGGCTGCTTTTGCAGACGACCAGTGTTTGATTCCTAGCACCCATGTCAGGTGGCTCAAAACTGTCCATCACCCTAACTCCTCAGGGTTCAGTGCCTGTTTCTGGCCCCTAAAAGTACTTATACACATGTGCACATATTCAAACAGAAGCATACACACATACACAAGTATAAAAAGCCAAAATCTTTAAAAATCCTTTGGATAAAAGTATAACCAGGCATTTCCATACATTTTAAAAAAAGAAGTATATCTACTCTAAAATAAAAATACTGCTTCTGATTCATCTTGGTTTATAAGCATTGGGAATTTTGAAATATAACTTGACACCGTGATTGGAAAAATATTATAAGAAGAGTGCTGACTGAGAAAGTCAATAAGGTATCAATTTTAATTCTTCACCCTAAATTATAAGAAATATAATAATAGGTAAGATGGAAAGACAGTGCAAAGTAATCTGATGTCATAAATGATTAGATCCAGACCCAGTTTATTCATTATAAATGCTGTAAGGTTGTGAAAATGGAAAATTTCTTTAGTAATCCAGCTTTCAAATACCTTTTATACAGTGTTGTCTTGTGCAGAATACAAACAGCATAAATAAGGTCTGTACCAAAGATAAATACTATCTTCCATCATTGTATATTGGACCACTGAAGTAAGTGTAAAAAGAAAGAAAAGTAAAGACTGGGACTTAATAAATGACTCTGTTGTTAATAGTAATTGCTAAGAAACAGAAAAATATGTATATGTATATGCCTATGTATTTGTATTTGTATCTACATGTGTGTGTATGTTTATGTATTTGTCTCTTGTACTTCTAGATGCTGAGATGTTCAGGCAGAAAATAGTTAATGATACGATTCAGTTCTAATCTGAAGGTCTAGAAACAAGGAGAATCAATAGTATAAATCATAGCTTCAGTGTGAGTGTCTAATGATATAATACTATCCCAAAGAAAATCAAGTAGTAAGAAAGCAGTTTTCTTACTCAACTTTTTATTCAGTTAAGTCAAACAGATTACACAAGGCCTATTTCCATTAGGGATATGGTCTATCTACATGTGTTATACCAGGTCTTCCAATTCATCATTGATCTTATTCAGAAGTTGTGGGAGGGTCCACCTGTATTTCTGTGCTTTGATTGGTTAAATAAAGACTCTGCCTGGCTTGTAAGATAGGTCAGCCCTTAGGTGGGGAGAGTAGACATAAAGGAAGTTCTGGGAAGAGAGAAGGAAGTGAGCCAGACGCCATGAGCCGCCGTCACAGATAGATGCAGGTTAGACCTTTCTGGTAAGTCACCACGTGGTGACTTGCAGACTTTTATAATGGGTTAGTTTATGAAATGAGGGCTAGCCAAGAAAAGGCTAGAGATAATTGGCAAGGCAGAGTTTAAATGGATACCGGTCTCATGTG
>JAQHUG010000075.1:5314037-5324204 GCA_028555095.1 Dicrostonyx torquatus | reverse complement strand
TGCCTCTGACTCTTTTCCTGGCTTTTGGGAGCTTGCTTCTCATACTGGGTCGCCTTGTTCAGGCTTAAAACATGGGGAGGTTCTTTATCTCACTGCAACTTGATATGGCATGTTGTGTCTGTATCTATTTGAGGCCTGTCCCTTTCTGAAGAGAAACAGAGGAGTAGTTGGGGGCAGCAGAGGGGAGGAGGTGGGGGAAAGCAGTGGGAGGAGATGAATGAGGGGAAATTGCAGTCAGGATATGAAATAATTTTTTAAAAGAAGCCATTTAATTTAAGGGCTCTTTCTTTCCTTCCCATATGATGTAGGAAACAAACTTTCTAGATAGTTTTTCAGTGTCGAGAGTCTGTTTCTGTGAGTCTTCATCTGTTAAGAGAGAGGCTGCAGCATTCCAACTTCTGTTTCTCTTGTTTGTTTCCTTTGATCTTTTGACTTTTTAATATAAGGATCCTTGTAACTGAATCAGGCTTTATAAAGATAATCCAGGATAATGCCTCAATTTCAAAATCCCTGTTATTTACATGAACAAATCTCCCTTTCCATGTAAGATAACATGTTAATAGGTTGAAGGGATTAAGGCACAAACACCTGCAAGGGCTGAGGGTGCCTCCCACATTACTTGGCATAGTTACTGTCCTGCTGCTGAGAGGACACCAGAGCAAGGCAACTTATAAAAGAAAGCATCTAATTGGAGGCTTGCTTACTGCTTTAGCAAGTGAGATGATTTCCTTTATGGTGGGAAGCATGGCAGCAGAAACACGGGCATGGTACAGGAGTGGACTCGTAGATGAGAGTTTACAGCTGATCAACAAGATACGGGTAAAGAGACTGGGCAGAGTGCGAGCCTTTGAAATCTTGAAGCACAATGATATACATCCTCCATAAAGGTCACACCCCCTAACCCCTCCTAAACTAACCATCAAACTACCACACCATTGCATTTACTAATTTAGTACCTCAGAGTTCCAAATCCCTTGATCCATAACTCTTGATCTTTTTGCTTATGATATCTGTACTGACTCTACTGATTTTTCATGTTGACCCTTATTTTGAATTTGTCTGTCTGTTTCTCAGAAAGAATACACACACACAGATACACACACATACACACACACACACACACACACTACATAGAAAAGAAAAAGGAAGGCTGTTAATTCCTCATAATACCTTGTAAGATAAATACTATTATCTCCATTTTACAAATCGGGACATACAAAGGTGCCTTCACTCATCTAAGCTGCACAGATAAGAAAGAGACAACCATATTTGAGAAAATGTTAAATGCTATATAATGCTAGGCTCCCCGAACCAGTATATCAAAATTAGAAAAAATAAAAGCTAGGTGATCCCCTGGGTTTGCACAAACATTTCTTTTCCCTCCCTGGATCTTGAGACAACTTGTCTTTATTTTTAATTTTAATTTAATTTTTAAATTAATGTATTCTTTCCAAGATCCATACAAATATAGAATACTTTCTGGCCATGCTTACCACCCCACACTCTCTCCTTTTTCCTTTCCTACTACCAAACTCTTCTCACCTCTCCAAAATTCCCTTCTACTAATAAGTTTTTGTTCTTGCTAGGCTTTTTATTTTGTTTTTGTTTTATGACTCCATGGTTTTACTAGGTCTGCTTTTGTAGGCATGGGTATGGCAATGTCAAGTGGTGGAGAATTCATCGGTGGATACACCATTGAAGAAATGATTCTCCATTCCCGAGAATCCATCAACTGCCAATAGGTCTCCACAGAGGGTCTGGTCTGAGTACTCTATTATCCGTCGGTAACTTTGTAGTCTCCATTGTTTCAAAGCTTCCTTCTTATTTTCCTTCATTTCCATTCTGTCTCCAAAGCAATAGCTCTCTTGGTTGCTGTGAACATTTGGTAAAGTCTGGGCTACATGACTCTGTGTGAATACTTGTAAGGAACTATTTCCATATTACCCGATTTAAAATGGATCATTTCTTTACTCTTTTACTAAGTTACCTCTTTGGATCTGATATTTTCCTATATGCATATTGCAATATTTCCCAGATTTATACAGCCAAGGACAGAGAAGTATCAAAGTCAGAATCCTTATCTTAGAGATGGTTCTTCTCTTGATGCACCAGCAAAGCCAGTCTGTTGACCTTTTGGGTAGAGTGCCAGATCAAGGTTTCTGGGTACCTTGCCTATACCTTATAGCATGTAGCAGAGTTTATTTACTGAATGAAAGAACTAGAATTATCAACTTTGCTTAAATCACAAACACTAACTAAATCAATATTGTCTAGTAATTTGAGAAGAAATGTTGAGATTTGAGAGTCAATCCCACTATAGAGTTTGTGTTTAAACTCTGTATTCACAGACAATACTTTCTCATGTTGCCTACTGAAAAACATTCTGTCTATAAAGTCAATGTGAGAGTTTTTTGGGGGGAGGTTCAAAATGAAGAATGTGGTCATTTTGAAGCAGTAAAGAATTGTTAGACTAAGCGGTAGCACAGCATGTCAGACTGAGGCAATGGAGTCCACTACGTTATTGAGTTGACTGCAGGGTCAAGTTTGACTCACATTAGCTGTCCTGTCACTTGACATGGCAGAAGCTGGATTCTGGACTATGGTGTTTATTTTTCCATGTGTCCTTGACTGAGTTCATTGACATCAGTTGGTGGTAGAGGATAATATGTGACTCTTAAGCCAAAATGAAATGTCTATTCATCCAAGTTTGATAGTACCTGTGACAAATAATTATTGAGTGGGTCTTTGTTGTGTTGATTTGTTTAGTTCTTATAAGCAATTTAAGAAAGGAAATGGAAGGGGAAAGTACATGAATTCTGAAAATGGGAAAAAGTCTATCTTGTAAGCTTTAAGAGTAAAAATATAAAACATACTGAAGAAACCACTTCGCACTTGGTAAATACTATCCAAACCTGGAAGCTAACAGTGAATATAGGCACTCACTACACCAGAATCATAAATGTCCAACTGTGCACTTTGTCCCTATTTTTTTTGCTCCATTAACTACCAATCAATCATAATGAAATTGTTTGAAAGTAATAAATCAAGTCATTCAGGCTATTACTTCACTGGAGGGAATATGGTTGATCCACCCACTTCAAGTAAGACTTGAAAATCAGATGATTTTTAGTCAAAAAAAAAAAGAGCGTATCAATTTGGCCTCTCACCAGCCACTCATTTGCTAAAATAAAGATGGTAGAATTCAAGAACGAGTCATGGCTTACAACACTTGACCTATGTTCATCCTGTAAAAATCAAAGGCTCTGTTATGTTGATCAGTAGTTTTAAAGCAAACAAAAAATATGGTGATGGTGATGGTGATAGCATTTTAGTATTTAGGCTAAAACTCAGGGACTGTCAGAGCTCAGTAATCCACAGTGTTGAGGATAATGCTATCATAAAGGAAGGGTTTGACCTAGTTGCCAGGAATTTCCCATTATTTTACAAAAGCACAGGTTATTATTTTCAGATATATTGATTTCTGTTTTCAATGTCTCTTTCTCTCTATTTCCCTGTGTTATAACAGGCACATAATAATATATAAAGTAATAGTATGTCTTCAAGCTTCAGAAGAGAAAGTATGTTGATTACCAAGCCAACCCTTTACTACTGAGCACAGAAAATTTTTTGCTTTATTTTTATTTGAAAGCAAGTAAGTATTCACCTTATCTTGAAAAAAAATGTCAAAACATTGAGTACAAAGGGACTAGCTTTTTGCATGTCTAATCTGTGATAAGGCATTATGTTGATGGCAATTAGCTCCTGTTCCATGTCTGTAAGGGAGCATATTAGCATTACATCTATATAACAAATATGTGAGGAAATGCCTTATAAAAATGGATTTATTTAGATTATACTTTTGGACATTTAAGTACATGATATGTTGGTCTCATTGTTTTGAGGCTTTAGCACATCATGGTCTGTGTACATAGTGGTGTAAAACTGATCTTTTCCTGACAAGAGAGCAAATGATAGGAAGAAAAAGAGAAAGGAAGAGGGGGAATGTGGTAATTTTAAAGAAAATGGCTCCCAAAGAGAGTGGCACTATTAGGAGGCATGGACTTGTTGCAGTGGATGTGGCCTTATTGAAGGAAGCACATCACTGTGGATGAAGACTTTGAGGTAGCATATATGCTCAAGCCACACTTAGGGTTTAGTTCACTTCCTGTAGTCTGTGATGTGGGATTCCCCTTTGTATGCTGTGATTACCACTGATTAATAAAGAAGCTGCTTGGGGCCTATAGAAGGGCAAAACAGAGATAGGCGGAGAAAACTAAACTGAATGCTGGCAGAAAGAAGGCAGAGTCAGGAGATGCCATGTAACCCTGCCAGAGACAGATGCTGGGGATGAAACTTTACTCAGTAAGTCACAGCCACATGGTGATACACAGATTAATGGAGATGGGCGAGTTTAGCATGTAAGAGCTAGCCAATAAGAAGCTATAGCTAATAGGTCAAGCAAAGATTTAAATAATATATTTTCTCTGTGATTATTATTAGTTTGAGTGGCTGGGAATGGACAAGCAGCCTCCAGCAACAGATTGGCGCACCGACATGCATAACTACACCCACATAAAAACCTGAGAGAGCCTGAAAAGAAATTCTAGACACACACACACACACACAAAAAAAAAAAAACCAGAGTTAAATGCATCTTCTTGCTCTGTTTGATAGAAGCAAGCAGAGACATGATTCCTTTAAGAGAGGTCTTCCTGATTCAGCATCAGCAGAAAAAAGAAAAAAAATGTTTTAAAATGGTGGCTTCCTGGGCCATGCTGCTAGCTTAAACTCTGACTCTTTTGGGATGTCCAGCCATAGATCATTTAAGTGGTGTTTGTGAACAGAAAGCTACAACTTGCTTAATGGTAAAACAGACCTGATGTGACCCAACCCTGGATCTGGGGAAGAAAGAATAGCTCTCAGAGGCAGTGAGTGGACCTCCAACATGTTGGACTGGGCAGAGCCAAGAAGCAAAGCAGCCTTAGTCCTAGTAATGTCACTTAGTATTTTAAGAAGCACTCATGGACAGAAAAGGATTTCAGATACACAATAGGAAAGATTCAGACATTAAAACCTCTAAATGAGATACAGTGTGTTTAAAAAAATGTATGTAGGCTTGGGAGAGAGAAGAAAAAGATTAAAGAGACAGTATATGTAATATAACAGAGTACAGACAGTCATAAATTAAAGGAGTAAAGATAATAAAAAAATAGTAATATTGCAAAAAGATGTAATAGAGTAAGAAAAATAAGCCATGTAAAGATGCAATATATAAAGAAAATCTGTATTATGCAGACAATTGTGTTTTTAAAATTTTTGACTGTGAAGCAGCTAAGTACAGAGAGACATTCCATTGTATGGGCTGCTAAGCTAAACCAACATATACATTTTAAAGGTATCGTGACTTCAGAACATGTGTCTAAGAATATATTATTTTGGAAAACAGGTTCTTCTTTTGTTTCCGCACTGGATGAGAACCTGTGATAGTCTTCCATACTAATGTAGTTTGATGGACCAAGACTCCCTGAAAGGTCGCCATAAACAGCCCAAAAATATTTTGCCTAACAAAAAGCAGAAAGCTGTATAAAGAGAACTATGTCCAAATTCCCCAACTATTGTTTGTAAATGTTTGCTTACATTTAAAGCAGGATATGCTATAGAGATTTGCGTTGGTAAGGATTTTGGTTTATCGATATGAATTTAAGATAATTTTTTATATATATAGCCATCTATAATAGTCAAGATTTTATTCATGTTAGTTAGGTTTTCTAAATGTACAGAGATTTAGTTAGATAGATAATCTTCAACACTTTTAAAGACCTACAGAATATGACATTTAAAATGTTTTAAGAGCTTAAGACTTTTTATGACAATGAGACACATCTGCTCCTGGCAGCAACAATCTACATCAAGAGGATGATGGGCATCAAAGAGGCTCCTTATGGAGTTTGGGCCATTTCAGCAAGATACTGCTCTTGCCTGAACTGCTTGACTGAACTTGCAGGACACACAGAAAAATGACTGATGAAGCTGCCTAAAGAAGGTGAGACAGTTCTAAGGAGTTCCTGCTTCATGAAAGAGTCTGCTAGACATTCTGCAGGACACAGAAGAAAGCAACTGATGGGCTTTGCCATTACAGGGAGAACAGATCTTCAAATTTCCTACTTCATGGAGAAGTTTGCCTGGTACTATGGGCCAGTGGGCTGAAGATGGGTGCATGCAATGTTACAGAATAACTTTAGGTGATTGCCCAGATGCAAGATGTCTCTGTCAATTCCAGAGTTTTGGAAGTTGCTTACAATGAATTTCCTGTTTATTTAGGTAATACGATATCCTTCTGGAGTCTTTGATGGAATTTAAGAATAGATAATTATAATTTTCATTAATTATGAGAAAAGATAAAGAAGATGTTAATATTGTAAATGTAATTCTTTTTGATACTTGTTTTGTTATATGTATTTTTACTATATTAAAATTAAAACTTTCCTTTTCATTTAGACAGAAAAGAGGAGGTGATGTGGGATTCCCCTCTGTATGCTGTGATTACCATTGATTAATAAAGAAGCTCTTTGGGGCCTACAGAAGGGCAGAACAGAGCTAGGCAGGAAAAACTAAACTAAATGCTGGAAGAAAGAAGGCAGTCAGGAGATGCCATATAGCCCTGCCAGAGACAGATGCTGGGCATGGAACTTTATCTGGTAAGCCACAGCCACATGACAATACACAGATTAATGGAGATGGACAAGTTTAGGATGTAAGAGCTAGCCAGTAAGAAGCTATAGCTAATGACCCAAGCAGTGATTTAATTAATACAGTTTCTGTGTGATTATTTTGGGTCTGGGTAGCTGAGAACAAACAAGCAGCCTCCTACAAAAGGTCTGTATATCAAAAATGTAGAATTATCCAGTATTATGTCTGCCTGCATGTCACCATAATCCAGGCAACATGCTTCCCACAATGATGAAAATGAACTAAACCTCTAAAACCATAAACTGCCACCTCAATTAAATGTTTTTCTTTGTAAGCATAGCTGTGGTCATGGTGTCTTTTCACAACAATAGAAACCCTAACTAAAGCAGGGAGAAAATGAAGAGATATAGAGAGAGAGCCAAGTGCTTAGACTTCCAACTATGCCCTACCTCTGGTATATTCTATTCCCTAAAATAGTGCTATCTTAGAAACTAAGCCTTTTACATATAAGTACCAAAGATAAACATAAGAACCAAACTAGAGTGGAGGCATTATTAACTTTATTAGGAGAAAACAAGCACCATAGTTCAAAAAGTTTCAATGAATTATCTAATGCCACAAACAACTGTTTTATTTAACTTCAAAGTCTATGAGCAATAGATTGCCAAATTCTCAATAAAATCTTCCAATAAATGAAATTCATGTTCTGTAATTTAAATTAAAGGTACTGAAATGTCCATCAACAGGCATTATTTCTTTAGTAGCTCACAACTTGAGTCCTTGCAAGATATTCAAGGGTTCCTTGAGTCTAAATGGAGAGCAGAAGATTCTCCATTTTTCAAGGAGCTATTTCCAAAGTCACTGACTCTGGGCCATAACAATGAAGTTTGGCCTTCTTCTGAACTCTCATCACCATGGAAACATCACACTCTGAAAGATGGATCCAATTCAAATACCAAAAGACAAATCAACTAATAAATCTGGACTAGATTAATATTAGATATTTGCTTAAGGTTTATTTCTATCACATGCTCAATTATGTCCATTGTGACCCTGCTCTGAGCCCTTGCTCTGTTACCAGGTACATAATTGAAAAGGTGGTTAGATAAGGAGTTAGAAGAAAAGAAGTCTGTTTTTCCTTTGCCTAATAAAATGCAATCATGTCTTCTGAATTCAAAGAAGAGACATCTATACAGCCCTATTCCTGCTTCTTGAACTCAAAGAAGTTGATGAATGTATAGCTAGGTACTAGACTATGTTTTGATTTATGAATAGTAGTACTAAAAGTTTAACATTATTTACATATTCAATTACAGAGAATTGGATCTGAAAACAGTGATAGTTTTAAGCCTTCTTTGAGATCCTCCCATGGAACAGGAAGAGTGGTGATTAGAATAGGGAATTTTAAAAAGGTTAAAAAAAATTGTTCTACCTAGGTGGGAAGTCAGAAAAATCACATCTACCACTCAAAGAGACAAAGAAAAAGTAGATTTACTGTCTATTTCAGCAAAGGTCCTTGTAATCTCCTCTACCTTACCCAGGTGATCAAACTGACAAACTAATAAATAGGAAAAGTGACTGAATATAATCTTTGCCTTACGCTCAGAACACTCAGCATGAGGTCCTAGAGCAAAATCTAATGAATAGCAATTGACTGTCATTCCCAGATATGTCTAAAGATGCCTGTCATGTTCATTTGGGTCAGTTGATCATGAAGGAACAAATAAACATAGACTGTGCTTATGCCATGCAGAAAAGTCTAGTAGGTCCAGTAAAACATACTTAATGAAAATTAAAACATTTAAACAGCACATTGATATCTATATGACTTCATAATTAGGCTTAAAATGGTAACCTGACTTCAAAGGGAAATTATGGAAAAGAGGATTTATTGACTTCTATAAGGATAGCAGGCACAATTCTTTGCAGAATAAATTTATATTGCTTTTTGCCTTATTTAACATTTTTGGAGCTTTACCACTTATATCTGAACTTCAAGTGTTTTCTACTCCTTATCTCAGATGACCTTTCTCAAATTTCCATTGATCCATTCAAATTTTAGTACCAGAACCAGCCCTGATCTGATTTAGTTTCCTAATATGTTCTATTTTGTAATTGATCATATTTTTCTTCACCTCTTTATCTTCATGTATTAATCTCTGACTATATCCATGGGAGCAGCAAAACAAAGCTAGATAATCAGCTATATATCACATATATGTGTGTGTGTATGTGCAAGCAAATATATATATATGTGTGTGTTGTAGTCACAGAAAATTATATGAAAGTTCTATTTCTACCACATATTACAATGAGCATATTATTTAACCTCTCTGACCATCAGTTTCATTAGTTTTAAAATGGCACAGGGCTTAGGGATGTTGTTTGAATTTAAGTTGTAATGCATCTAAGTGCCTGACACACGGGCAATAAATTGTAACTATTATGATCATTGAGTTTTTAGTCTTTGTACTTGGCACAGTGCCTGACATATAATAGACGTTTGGTAAATATTTATTGAGTGGAACCAAACAGCCCAGTATCTCTAACAAGAGGTACATAATAAAATATCATCCCTAGAAAGACTGAATAGGAGTAGACAAGATAATTAGTTGGCGAAATGAAAATTAATGATGTCGAATTCCATTCTGGAGAGGATATATTTTCGTTATAAATATCTAGCTTCACTCACCCCTTGGAGGTTTTGGGTGACTATTGCTTTTTCTTTATTAGAAAGCTAGTGAAGAAAGAGTAGATGTAGTGGCTTGGTTTTAATAAACTGATTTTTAATTCTTCTTTTGTAACAATGTCTAGCTAATTATTTATATAATCATACATATATATCTATGTGTATAGATAGATAGATAGATAGATAGAGATAGATAGATAGATAGATAGATAGATAGATAGGGAGGGGGGGACAATCCTGCTAAGTGAAACAATTCAGACATAAAAATATAGTTTGCTTTATCTCACATATATTTAGAATATAAAACAAAAACCATTCTAATAAGAGCAGAGTTTGAGGCATCTGGTTAATGGAGGATGGGGTTGGGAGAAAATGAAAGATGGTAGTGAAATGATAGGTACTTTTAGTTATAGTATAAACAATTGGGGAAGGATCTAACATGTAACATGGTAATAGTAGTTACTAATCCTGTATTGACTTTTTGATATCAAATGAGAGAGCAGAGTATATGTGTACAGAATACAAATGAAAAGAGTATTTTAAAAGTGGTGATGGATGTATTCATTAATTTGACTAAAATAATCATTTCACAGAGTATACACATATCAAATCCTCTTATTACTGAACATTAGTACACATTATTTTGTTAAAGAAATATTTCAACAAGGTAACCTTGTTGAATATCCTAATCGTCACCATAGAAATTTTGCATGGTGAATGGAGATAGAGCCAGAGACCCACATTCACATCAGAACAAGGGATCGAGCTACCAAGGTCCAGTGGAAGAG
>JAQHUG010000075.1:5254827-5271403 GCA_028555095.1 Dicrostonyx torquatus | reverse complement strand
GCTACAGTTACCCTGATACCTAAACCACACAAAGATGCAACCAAGAAAGAGAATTACAGACCAATTTCACTTATGAACATAGATGCAAAAATCCTCAATAAAATACTGGCAAATCGAATCCAAGAACACATCAAAATTTAGCAATTTTAAATTAAAGTTATTAAATTTTAAATTAAATTAATTAAATTTGTTAAAATATTAATTGAATTCTTGGTTTCCTTTTATCAAATCTTAGTTTTGTTACTTTTTCATTACAAATATGTTTGTTTTTCTATCACTTTCACCTTAAAAGTACTCAAATATAAATACAGCACTTGACCAAAGAAAAGCTATCTTGTAGAGATGAAACTTACCTCAAAATAATAAATGTTATATACAAGGCTGGAGAGATGGCTCAGAGGTTAAGAACATTGCCTGCTCTTCCAAAGGTCCTGAGTTCAATTCCCAGCAACCACATGGTGGCTCACAACCATCTGTAATGAGGTCTGGTGCCCTCTTATGGCCTGCAGACATACACACAGACAGAATATTGTATACATAATAAATAAATAAATAATTAAAAAATAAATGTTATATACAACAAACTTATAGCCAACATTACATTAAATGAATACAAGTTGAGAACATTTTCTCTAAAATCAGGAAGAAAACAAGGATGCCTACACTCCTCTCTTTTGTTTGATATAGTTCTTAAAGACTTAGCTATAGCAATTAGTCAAGAGAAAGACATAAAATTGACAAAAAATGAATTCAGACTATCCTTATTTACAGATGGCATGATTCTTTACTCATAATTTCATCTATAAGTATTACATAATAAGAATCATTTCAGATGTAAACAAAGACCATACAGAGACTATGAGGAAACTTGTGGACTTATACAATTAAAATAAGGTTGCAGAGTACAAAATAAATAATTTTAAAATGCCTTCATCATATAGCAGCAATGTAGTCTCAGAGAAAAAATAGAAAAATGTCCAATTGAAAACGACTCTAAAAATTAAATGTCTATGAATATATTTTCTAAAGTAGTGGATGTAGCCTTTATCAATTCAAATGATAATTTACTTTCATTATTATTCATTCATAAGAAGATAAACTATATATGTTCCAAAATAAGTTTTGACACTTAAAACAGAGAGGAAGGGCCAAATCTGTCTCCCTGCTTGTTTTTCAAATAAAAATTTATTGAATATATGTAGGTATAGATATATAGATAGATAATTTTAAATAATATATTCAAACTTATATACATAATCTGAAATATTAGGTTAATAAGATAATATGATTCGTATATCATTTTCATACATCCTTACTATTATTTTACCCTCCTCCATCCTTCTTTCTTCTTCTTCTGTATTCATCTTCCTCATCCCTCCCTAATTACAAGTCCTAAACAAAGATGATAGTAATAGATGACTAATATTTCAATATTGACAGGGAAAATAAAAAATCCTCAACCTATAGACAAAGAACTCAACCCTAAACAAGGAACTATAAGCACCTACATAATGCTGAAAGTGACAGAAATAGTTTTCTCTAAGAAAGAGGCCTCTAATTAGCTAGCTATCTAGTACTAAGTGGTTAGCCCTGAGATCATTCTATTATAGACATTTATGTAAAGAGACAAACAGATAGAAAAATAGATGCACAATTTTTTGGGCTGAGGAGGTTGTAATTATATACTTAGGAGTGTGTGTGTGTGTGTGTGTGTGAACAAACATACATGTGAGTGTAGTATCACATAGAAAAGAGAACAAAAAAGGGTAAATATTTAATATTAGGTAATGAGGAAGGACCGAATGCAGATAATAGAACATTATAAAAAGAATATTAAGCTAATTGTTTTAGTAATTTTAACTCTGTTGTGGATTTTGAGGGATTAATTATGGTGGATAATAGCAAAAAGTATATTTGATAGTGAAAGTTTAAAGTTTACTGTGAAGCTCTACAGTTTAAGAATGGCTATTTTAACTGTGTAGACGTTTGCTTAGATATATAGAATTTGGATCTGCTTAATTTTGTTTTATAATGTTTTTACCTGACAGCTTCATTTTTTTCCTAAAATGGATTTTTCATCCAATATATTCTGATTACAGTTTCCTGTCCCCCAAAACCTACCAGCTCTTTTCTACTTCTTTACCCAACAAATCCATAGCCTATAGGTGAGTCCATGTGCACCTGTTTGAAGAGGTAACAAGGATTTATTATGATACACTCATGGACACAAAAGGTAAATGGCCACCATATTTCTCTGTTCTCCCGGGGGTGAATGGAACCAGAAGTCCAATCTGCAACCACCACACAAGAGAGAGTGTAACTATGCCCTCTTTTTTTTTTAAGGGGATCATATTGGCATACCAGAAGACTGGCTCTATCCAGTAGGATAGCCCAAGGTCATGGGTAGAGTGAATAATGTAAACAGAGACAGTATTTTCTTTTCCCAGCCACCCAGACCCAAATCACACAGAAACTAAATTAATTACTACACTGTTTGGTCAATAACTCAGGCATATTTCTAGCTAGCACTTACATCTTAAATTAACCCATTTCTATAAATCTATGTATCACCATGAGACTGTGGATTACCAGTAAGGTTCCAGTGTCTTTCACCTTTAACAGTTACATAGCATCTGTTTGATTCTACCTTATTTCCTCCTCTATCTCAGCCTGGATTTCCTGTCTTGCTCTATTCTGCTCTGCCATAGGGTAAAATAGCTTCTTTATTAACCAATGGTAATAAAACATATTCACAGCATACAGAGGAAAATCCCACATTATAATACCCACTATACCTCCCCTTTTGTCTAAATAAGAAGATTCAAAACAAAAATATATACCATAAAGACAATTATCAAGTTTTGTCCAGGAGAAAAAGAGGATAATAACATACACAAAACTAGAACTAAAACCAAGAACAACATCAAGCAAGTAACACATACTAAATGTCCAGGCTATAGATAATGGCAAATAACAGAGATTATTCCAATATCTGTCATATCCTGAAGAGTCTAAGTCTTATATCTAAAATGCCTTAACTAAGATATAAGAGTATAGTAACTGAAGATGGATGCCCTAATATTGCAGGGGGACTTCAGGTGACCATCCAGGCAGTCAGATGTTTCTGTCATTTTTCACATTTTTCAAAAGTTACTTGCTTTCACTTCCTGCTTACTCAGTTAATATTATTTCCTTTTGGTGTCTTTGATGGAGTTCAAGACTAGATAGTTATAATTATAGTTTTCTTAGTTATGATAAAAGATAAATTGGATATAAAATTTTAGACTCACAAAGATATGATAGATGATAAAATGACTTCTTTAATTTTGCCGAATACAAATAGACTGGATATTGTCACTTATTCTTACTTAATAACTTGATAATTTGTTGCATATAAACTTACAATGTTAAAGCCAAAGCCTTCCTTTTAATGAACCTGTTCTGGCCTATGGCAAAATAAACTAGAGTCCGGTGTGATAGCCAAACTGAATACAGGGGGAAATAAAGGTGAGGTTGAGAGAGATGCCAGTAAGCCACCCATAGAATAGGATGCCAGAACACTCAGGGTAACACCATAGCCACATGGTGATATACATGTTATTAGAAATGGTTTAATTTTCAAGTGAGAGCTAACCAGTAATAGCCTAAGTCATTGGCCAAGCAACCATATTAATATTAGCCTCTGAGTGATTGATTATTCTATAAGGGTTGTGGGGACCAGCAGCCAGGAGAGAAACTGGTCCAGTGAGCCCAGTCAAGACAGAGAAAAGCTTCCAAGTACAATAGCCTTTCTTTCTTTCTCTTTTCCATTAGAATTCAAACTGGCATCTAAAATCATAATAATAACAAATAAAAACAAACCATAATATCACAGCACAAACAAACAAACAAAAGAACCAAAGAACAAGCAAAAGAAACACATGCAGATACTGGGACACACATATTTTCAAACATACAAAGCCCATAAGAATTAAATTGGAAATGATAATAGGTAAGTGAAAGATCTGTAAACATTAAACAAAAGAACCAATGAAAAATGACCAAAGCACTGTGAGAGAATAAAAACTGCAAAAATACCATTAAGGTTTTTTTAGTGTCGGTTATCTTCTTCTGGGCATGGGTCATGCCCTTAAATGTCATTATCATTTGGAGACAGCTTCTTGGTTAGAGACTGGGGCTTGTGTCTACTTCCCCTCTCAGCCCTGGGACCCCATTTGGCTTAGACACATACAGGACATATGTCTGCTACACAGTCTCTGTAAGCTCATATATGAACCAGTCCTGTTCTGCCTAGAAGACCTGTTTCCTTGGGATCTTCCATCCCCACTGACTCTTATAATCCTTCAGCCTCCTCTTCTGTAAAGTTGCCTGAGCCCTGAGGATTTAATGGAGACATCCCATTTAGGGCTGAGTGTTCCAAGCTCTCTCACTCTCTGCGCATTGTCTGGCTCTGACGGTCTGTTTTTATTCCCACCTGCTGTATGTAGAAGGAAGCTTCTTTGATGATGGCTGGGCAAGATACTGATCTAGGAATACAGCAGAATGCCATTAGCAGTCATTTTGTTGCTATACAATTTGTAGAACAATACAATTTGGTTTTTCCCTATGTCCCTGGCCTATCTAGTCTCAGGTTCTTGGCCACCTAGACAGTATCCAGCATAAGTTACATCTCATGGAGTGAGCCAGTCAGGCAGTGCTTGGCTACTCCTACAACTTTTGTGGCACGATTCCACTAACATACCTTGCAGGTAGGTCATCATTATATATTGCAGGACTTGTAGCTGAATTGGCGTTTATCTCTTCCCTCTGGTGGGTTGCAGATACTTTCAGTACTATGAACACTAGCCAGGAGGGGTGAAGGCTCTAGGTAGACACCAACTTGACTTCTTTGAGTTCAATGAGTTATGTAGGTACTTTCTTCAGCAAAAATGATTTTACAATCAGTTTACAGAGGGTAACCAATAGCCTTAGCAATAATCTGGGTTGTTTGGGCAGTTTCCATGGGGCCCTTTTGGCCAACAAATAGATTTAGACGTAACCCATTTCAAGAAATGAAGGTTTCATTTGGTGACAAGTCATGTCTAGTTGGGACTTTGTCTTACCAATTATTCTAATGCATTTTGTTTCCATATGATCCTGCAAATGGCCCTCAGTTTTCACTGTCCCTTCCTATATTCTGTTCCTTAACTTCCCATCCCTCTGCCTTCCTATTTGATCTTCCCATCCCAGTCTCCAACCTCTGTCCATCCAGAACTATATAATCTATTTACCCTTCCTAGGAAGATGCTTCCCTCCCCGTTAGTTGTTTACTCTGTACTGATCCTGTGTAACCACTGTAGCCTGCTTGCCAAAGATTTAACAGCTAGTATACACATATAAGTGCATAAATACCATAATTGTCTTTTGGAGTCTGGAGTATTTCACTTAGGACTATTGTTTTAATTGAAAGTTCTTTATAATAATAAACTCTTATTATTTAAAATAAGAACTACCTCCAGGTGTGATAGTGGTGCATTCCTTTAATCCCAGCACTCAGGAGGCAGAGGCAGGTGGATCTCTGTGAGTTTGAGGCCAGCTTTGTCTGTAGAGTGAGTTTCAGGACAACTAGGGCTACATAGAAAAACCCTCTCTCAATGCCCACACATAAATACTGCCTTTCAGAAAAGAGCATGACATAAGAAACTATGCATTAAAAAATAATTGCTAATTAACACAGAGACTGTGAACAGCTTCTAAACTCCAGAAATTAGTCATACACAAGATGCCCAAATGAAGTATAAATCTCGTGCACCAAATTCAACATACTTATCCCTCCAATCATTAGTCTAGTAGGTGATAGCAAAGCATTTTTACCAAGAAAATTGATTTTAAATACTCCAGACTTCAAAGGCAACTTTGGGGTCCTCACACCCAAACCAATGCCTACAGCTTCTTTTTCTTTATTTATTCTTTTATTTTTCTTTTTTACATTTTTGACAATTAGGAATGAATAGACACCTTTAAACTTGGCTAGTAGATTGGGTAAAAGCATGAGCTGAAAGGGCAAATGTATCTATATATCTGGATATATTGGATATTAGATACATACTAGTCAATTAATTTAATATTAAAATATGTGAATAGAAGGCATGAAATTATATATTCAGTGAGCCCATTACAAAAGTAATAATAACTTACTTTCTCAGTTCCTCCTTCCTAAGACCCACAACAATGTCCATTTTGAGACAGAAGTGTCTCATAGGTTTAGTGTGTTTTATACCAGAGTCACTGAATACAGGCTAGGTTATTTATATAGAAGGAGATTTATTTTCACAGTTCTGGAGTTCAATGCCAATGTGTCAAAGCCTAGAGAGAGAGTTCATTCTGTAACAAAACATGGCAGAAGTGCAAATTGGCATTACAAGGCAGAACGGAAATCAGGAAGAGCCATCCTATTTTATCTGGACCTCACTCCTAAAGTAATGGAACTAATCTTGGGACAATATTATTAATATATGCATGAGGTCAGAGCCCTTAGTGTCTAATCACCTCTTAATTCTGTTACAATGGCAATTATATTTTACTTGAAGAAGCAGCAAAAGAAGGAGGCCGAATGTTGAGTAGGAGAACATGGAAGGCTACACACTACTATTATTTGTGCAGGTCTGTTCTACGTCTGTTCTATGTAGTTCATCATTTTGTATCACTCCTACCTTCCAACACCCACATTCACTGTCTAATCTAGAGATTGGGCATGATGGCATTTTGGGATGCCTGCTCTGCTTGGAGATAGAAATTCGTTCTTTAAGTATGGAAATAAAAGATTGCAGTATTTAGGTAAAAGGTGAATTGTGAGCCTGTACTTCAACAGTCTTTTCTGATAATACATAAAAGCTGTAGCTCTGGGAAAAAAATGACTTCACAACATAATGAGATATTCTGCCTATCCAGCACACTTAATACATCTGCAATGCTGTCAGGGCTTCTAGAGGACTCTCTGACTTCATAGACCAGAGAGGAAAAACAAACTTCTATTGTATCTAAGGAAAGCTTCTGATTGGAGAAAATCATTCAACAAAATAAGAAAGTCATAATGTATAGTTCTCCATGAATTTTCCATAGGAAAAGGAAAACTCGCAAGATATTCATGCAGCTCACCATCTATGAGAACAAATCTCTAACTAGATTTTACTAACTCTGAACTCTCAAAGAAAGAGTGATACAATTTTTACTCTTCCTTATGGCTAAATAAAACTTATCTATGGCAAATTTTATATATATATATATATATATATATATATATATATATAATGTTTATACAAATACATATATATATAATGTTTATACAACCCATTTATATTTTGGTGGACACATAAGCTGATTCCATGATTAGGCAACTCTGAGTATTACCACTATAAACATTTATATGCAGGTGCCTTTATTGTATGATAACATTGATTCCTTTGGGTACATTCCCAGGAGTGGTAAAGCTGAGTCATATGGTAGGTCTATTTTGCATTTTCACAGACAACATACTGCATGGATGCCAAGCACCCTTAAGAATTTCATAGGCATACAAAAGAGATATAGGACAAGTTCTTGTTTTCAGGAGTTTATACACTAGCTATAAGACACATAAATTAATAGCGAAAGACTCTGGCAATAACAATTGGTCTGAAGATGTCTTTGCTACTTGATAAACATGATTTTTGACATTTAAAGCTATGCACTATATCCTTAAAGGCATTCCCAACTTAGACATTTACTCAAAAATAAGCTTATATAAAAATACAGACATAATTTAATGTGCCACTATAAAGAAGGCTCAGGTTTTTATTGTTTAGATTTGATGTTGCTGTAGCTGTCGTTGCTGTTGTTTGAAGACCACATTTTTATGCCCAGAACAGAGGTATCTTCTCAAAGCATTGGGGTCACTGGAAGTGGAGTGCTGTAAAAGTTCAATGCCAAGACTAAGGAACATTTTCTCTCTAAGGATCACTAAATGCAGTCACGAAAGTCAATGACTCATTCTAAGACCTCCTCAGGGAATATATAGAGGGCAAATCCAAAGTCAGATTTAAAGTTTCCAGGCTCCCTTTTTCATCATCTGCTGTCTAAATGCAGAAGGATTGGAAGATGATTCCTATCAGGGCCATTATTTTGGCAAAGTGCCCAGCATCTGCCTGAGAATGAAGGCTGTGTTTTGTGGCTCATGAATAAGACTGGTAAATCCTTTGTAACATTGCTGAGGGGACAATGTCAACTTCAAGACAAATACAGACGCTGGAGCTGAGAAGAATACAACACATTAAGTAATGGAGTTGGTCAGTGATTTTGGACACAGAATTTACAGTCCTTCGGTACTGTTCAACTGTAGCTACAGCACCTTTGACAGTTTTTCAACATTTGTCCCACCTCAATTACTTTATAAGCAAAGTACAAAGGGTAGGTTCTGTGCCTGGCACATCGTAGATGCTCAGGAAACAGTTTATTAGCATTATATTACCATCATTGTAATAATGAACTTCTGGCCATATTAGTGGCAAGGACATTCTTAATTTATTATAGATGCATTACCAGAGGTTAAGTGCTTTGAAAGTGTCAACACCACATTAGTTCCTATGGTTTCAAGTCTAAAACCCTTTGGAACATAATGCTTTCTACAATTGACTTCACCCAGTCTCTTTAATATCATTTGCCATTGAAGTCATTCACTTCCATGATCAGGACTGTTTGAATGCCTTATAGTGTCTAACCATCACCGGAGTATGATGTCAGTTTTCTAGTCTCCAGAGAGTGTATGTGTTAGTTGATCTTCCTTGTGCATGGTACTCATGAAGTTTAAGGTAATAGTTGCTTGCACATCCCCGTGGCATGTCTGTTCACTAACTCATGTTGATACAGTCTAGTTGACATTTACCTTCCTAATAAGAATGAAGGTTTTTGCCTGTCTGCCCAGATCTAACCAATCATTCCCTAGTCAGAGAGTGAGGCATTGTTGCAAGGTACCTCTTACCATGGATAGGCCTCTTATTTCATGACTGAGAACCAAAATACCATCCAATAATAAACCTTGAGTGTTATTTTCAGGTGGAGTCTCTTAATGTCATGACTGAAACTCCAGGACATTCTTGAAAATATGGCATTAAACTTATGATGTTTCTGTCAGATTCACAGCAGGGCATAGAAGTTCTACTCCAAGAAAATACATGGAAAAAATTTAATTAAGGGGAATCTTTAATTTATATGTAAATGGTAGGATAAGTCAACAAAGAATAGTAAAATTCCCAGATATTTGCAATAGCAGAGTAGCTATTGCTACCCCAGACTAAATAGACAAATCATATGGACTTTCCATGTATGCATTAATAGGGTCATTACTGCAAAGAGATGCTTGAAAAAGCAATTTAAAGCAGGAAGGCTTTATTTTGCAAGTCTGAGAGGAATATATGATGATAAATGAATGGTAACAGAGAAGCTAGGTCAAAGGTATCAACTGAGAAGCAGTAAATGGATAATAACTAGGTTTATCAGACTTTTTTCTTACTCCATTATATTTCAGTGAGTGACCTCAGCTCATAGGATGATCCCATCTACTCTCAGAGTCTTTCCCCCTTAATTAATCCATTCTGGAAAGGACCTCACAGATATATCCAAAGGTATATTTCATCAGTGTTTTAAGCATTTGAGTCAAGTTGTCAATCAAAATTAATCATCACACTCTCCTACTTGTGACCTTTGGTAGAGTAATTCAGCTACTAACAACCAAGGATAAACTATAAATAATAAATATATGGAAAGCTTTCTTTTCTCATCTATTACCATTGTTTCAAATTGGCTGTACCCAGCCAAGATGTCAAATCCAAAAATAGCTGAATTGACACATCAGTGGAGGTCAGACTCCTGAGTGGCCAAATGAATTCAAAAGGTCAATGACTAGGTCTAAAGGGACAAATAGAAACTATTTAGTACAAGTAGTTCTATCTGATACAACTCTTCAATCGTTTATTGATAAAGTAGTTATAATCTATAGCATGCTCTTAAAATCTTCCCCTATATTGTGCCAAGTCAGAGCTGTCCACAAAAGAAATTAACCTAAAATTCAAATGATTAAAAATGATAGAATTCTTTTTTAACACTCTGAAGGTAATCGCGGGACAAACTGCCATTTTACTTAATAATTATAATTACTTAATTGGTGACCCATTGCATTGTCATGAAAAAGAAATTGAGGACTTTAGTTCCTTCAGTTCCCACAAGACATTCTGCTTCAGCTTCTGTAAATCCAACATCAGTTATGTGTAAAGCTCTGTACTGAAGGGAGCTAGCTGCTCCTGCATGCCTTCCACATCCTTAAAGCTAGAGGTGATGAAAGATGAATACAAATTCCAGGTGTTCTCATGGAACCCAGTTTAATCTTCTACAGGTTCAATTTGTGTTTGTCCCCTCTCACTCTCCATGCTGATCATGCGAAATTAAAACTTGTGCCAGGCATTTTCTTTTGGTTCACCAACCAGCTCCCAAAACATGATACAGAGACTTATTAGTTTTGAATGTTTAGCCTAGTTTTGGCACGTTTCTGAATAGCTTTTTTAACTTAACCAAACTGTTTATCTACTTTTTGCCTCAGGGCTCAGTGCCTTTCTTACTTCTATATATCTTACTTTCACTGTTTTCTTATGTCTGTTTGTATGGATATCTTCTGATTGGCTTCTTGCCCTTGTCATGTCCCTTGTTCTCTTCCCCTTCTTATCTCATTGTTTCTCATTCTTTCTGAGTCTAGATTTCTCCTCCTCCTACTTATACTTTCTGCCTGGCAGCCCCACCTATCCCTCTCTCTGCCTCACTTTATTAGATTAATCAGGTCCCTTAGGCAGGCAAGGTGAAACAAATACATATTTTCATAATTAAACAAATACACCATGAAGGAGCAACACGCCTTTACACAATTAAAGTAATACTCTGCAGCATTAACAAATGTAACACATCTTTGCCTAGATAAAATAATATTCTACAATAGAGACATGTAGAAACTAACCCACCCCAACAATTGTACGGTGGCTAAACCATCTTATTAAAACCCTTTATTGTCTGTTTCTATGGTGGTTTTACTGGTCTGAGAAAATTTTAGTTGAGTTTTGGGTAAGTATCATTATTATCCCTATCTTAAAGGTGAGATAACAAAGACATATAAAGACCAGGTCAAGACAGACTGTAACTGCACAGAGCAGACCAAGAGGTGAATGACCAGCCTCCCAGCTGGATAGCCCAGTCTCTAGGCTCTAGGCCCAAGGGCAAACAAAACCCCAGACTCCTCCCCCAGCCACCTCAACCACATTAGATAGTCAGTGGGAAAGCCTCCTACAGGCAGGGTGCTCCAACACCCAGCCATGGGACCCTTGTAATCTCGAAGTTCCACTTCACCCCCAAACTCACCATGCCCAGTAATCTACAAGTCCCACCCCACACCCTCCCCACACCCACCCATCCTCCGCAACCTCAGCAGCTCCCTGCACAAAGCAGACCAAGAGATGAGTGACCAGCCTCCTAGCTGGACAGCCCAGTCTCTACCAGGGCAAAACCTCAGGGCCCCTCTCCCATCTACCTCAGCTGCAAGGGCAAACCTCCTACAGGCAGGCTACAAAAGCACCCAGCAATGGGACCCTTGTAATCTCGAAGTCCCACTTCACCCCCAAACTCACCCATGCCATGAGACCTCGATGGCTCCCAGAGACACAGCAACTGCACAGAGCAGACCAAGAGCAGCTCGTTGAGACACACACAGTGACTGCACCGATTGGTTCAAGAGAGGATCTCTGAGACACGGATAACAACTGCAACTATTGGAACAAGAGCCAAAGACACTGCCTGCACCAACCAGAAAAAAGAGGTGGGTAGATGCATTGCAAGTACATGTTCAACAACCTAAAGAGCAATATGGTACCACCAAAATCTAGTAGTCCTACAACAGGAAGACTTGAACATCCCAACGCAGAAGAAACAGGAATAAACAACCTTAAAAATAACTTTATGAAGAAGATAGAGACCCTTAAAGAGGAAATGAAAAAATTACTTAAAGAAATGGAGGAAAACACAAACAAAAAATTGGAAGAAATCAATAAATCTCTTAAAGAAAGCCAAGAAAAAGATGTCATACAAGGGAAGGAAATAGTTCAAGACTTGAAAATTGAAATAGATGAAATAAAGAAAACACAAACCAAGGGAATTCTGGAAATGGAAAGTCTGGGTAAATGAACAGGAACTACAGAGGCAAGCATAACCAACAGAATATAAGAGAAGGAAGAGAGAATCTCAGGCACTGAATATACGATAGAGGAAACAGATTCATTAGTCAAAGAAAACATTAAAGCCAACAAAGTCAAAACACAAAGCATCCAGGAAATCAGAGGCACCATGAAAAGACCAAAACTAATAATAACAGGGATAGAAGAAGGAAAATACCAATTCAAAGGCACAAAATATACATTCAACAAAATCAGAGAAGAAAGCTTTCCCAACCAAAAGAAGGAAATTCTTATGAAGATACAAGAAGTTTACAGAATACCGAATAGACTGGTCCCTCCAAAAAGTTCCCTCACCACATAATAATCAAAACATAAAATATGCAGAATAAAGAATGAATATCAAAAGTTTCAAAGGAAAAAGGCCAAGTAACATATAAAGGGACAGCCAACAGAATAACACCTGATTTCTCAATAGAGAGTCTGAAAGCTAGACAGTCCTGGACAGACATTTGGCAGACACTGAGAGACTGTTAATGCCAACCCAGACTACTATACCAAGCAAAGCTTTCAATCACTATAGATGGAGAAAACAAGATATTCTATGACAAAACAAGATTTAAACAATACCTATTCATAAATCCAGGCCTACAGAAAGCAATAGAAGGAAAATTCAAATTCAAATTCAAACTATAAAAACACACAGGCTAACAGAATTGATACAAAACCAGGATCCATCCTTTTTTGCATACAAGAAACACACCTCAACTTCAAAGACAGATGTTTCCTCAGAGTAAAAGTTTGGGAAAAGACTTTCTAATCAAATTGACCTAGGAAGCAACTTGGTGTAGCTATTCTAAAATCTAACAAAAGAGACTTCAAACTAAAAGTAATCAAATAGATGAAGGACATTTTATATTCATCACAGGAAAAATTGATCAAGATGAAATCTCAATCCTGAACGTTTATGACCCAAATACAAGGGCACTTAAATTGGTAAAAGAAAAATTACTAATACTTAAATCACACATCAAATCCCACACAATAACAGTGGGAGAATTCAACACTCCAGTCTCACCGATGAACTGGTCTTCCAGACAGAAAATTAACAGAGAAACAAGGGAAGTGACTAAAATTATAACTCAAATGGACTTAATAGACATCTATAGAACATTTTACCCAAACACAAAAGAATATATATATTCTTCTCAACACCTCATAGAACTGTCTCTAAAATTGACCACATACCTGGTCACAGGGCAAATCTCAACAAATACAAAAAAATGGAATAATCCTCTGTATTTTATCAGATCACCATGACTTAAAGTTAGAATTCAACAACAATGCAAACTCCACAAAGCTTACAAACTTATGGAAATGGAATAATGCTCAACTGTATCACCCCTGTGTCAAGAAAGAGATAAAGAAATTAAAGACTTCCAAGAGTTCAATGGAAATGAAGGTAGGGCATGCCCAAACTTATGGGGCACTATGAAAGCAGTATTAAAAGGAAAGTTCAAAGCACTAAATGCCTACATAAAGAAGTTGGAGAAACCACATACTAGAAAATTAACAGAATACCTGAAAGCTCTAGAAGAAAAAGAAGCAAACTGACCCAGGAGATGTAGATGACAGGAAATAATCTAAGTGAAGGCTGAAATCAATAAAATAGAAACAAAGAGAACAATGCAAAGAATCAAGGAAACAAAGAGTTGATTCTTCAAGAAAATCAACAATATAGTCAAACCCTTATTCAAACTAACCAAAAGGCAGAGAAAGAATATCCAAATTGACCAACTCAGAAAGAAAAAGGGGGACATAACAACAGACACTCAGGAAATCCAGAGAATCAACAGATCGTTTTTCAAAAACCTATACTCCACAATATTGGAAAATTCAAAAGAAATGGACAACTTTCTTGGTAGGTTTATATACCAAAATTAATTAAAGACCAGATAAATAATTTAAATAGATCTATAACCCTTAAGGAAATAGAAGCAGACATTAAAAGTCTCCCATCCAAAAATAAAAAAAAAGCCCAGGACAAGATGTAGGGCAGAATTCTACTAGAATTTTAAAGAGCTCATTCCAATACTCCTCAAGTTGTTCCAAACAATAGAAACAGAAGAAACATTGCCAAATTCCTTTTTGAGCTACAGTTACCCTGATACTCAAACCACACAAAGGTGCAACAAAGAAAGAGAACTACAGACCAATCTTGCAAATGAACATTGATGTAAAAGTACTCAATAAAATACTGGGAAACCGAATTCAAGAACACATCAAAAAAAAAAAAATCATCCGACATGACCAAGTAGGCTTCATTCCAGAGATGCAGGGTTTGTCTAACATATAGAAATCTGACAATGTAATCCACCAAAAAGACAAACTGCAAGAAAAAACCCACATGATCATCTCATTAAATGCTGAAAAAGCCTTTGACAAAATCCAACACCCCTTCATGATAAAGGTTTTAGAGAGATCAGGGATACAAGGAACATATATAAGCACAATAAAAGCAGTTTATAGCAATCCTACAGACAACATCAAATTAAATGGAAAGAAGCTCAAAATAATTCAACTATGTTGTAAAACTGTTGTAATTAGGGGAGCGGTGTGTGTTCCCCAGCACCCAGCTCCCAAGCCCCCAGCCACTGGCCCGCACAGCTACTGGTGGCTGCCTGCACCCGAAATAACCACATGACAAACTGGATTCATTTAAACTCTGTCCGGCTTATTATCACTAGCCTTTCCTTGGCTAGCTCTCATAATTAAACTAACCCATTATAAAAGTCTGTAAGTCACCACGTGGTGACGTACTGGAAAGGTCTCTAACCTGCACCCATCTCCGGCGGCGGCTCGTGGCTTCTGCTCCTCCCAGAACTTCCGTTCTGTCTACTCCGCCCACCTAAGGGTTGGTTGGCCTAACTATAAGCCAGGCAGGTCTTTCTTTATTTAGCCAATCAAGGCACAGAAATACAGGTGGACCCTCCCACACAACTAAAACCAGGAACAAAACAAGGCTCTCTATTCACTCTATATCTATCCAATATAGTACATGAAGTTCTAGGTAGAGCAATAAGACAACAAAAGGGGATCAAGGGGATACGAATTGAAAACGGAGAAGTCAAACTATCCCTATTCGCAGATGGTATGATAGTATACAAAAGTGACCACAAAAAAATCTACCCAGAAACACCTAGAGCTGATAAACACCTTCAGTAATATGGCAGGGTACAAGATTAACTCAAAAAAAAACAGTAGTCCTCTGATGTATAAATGATAAAATGGCTAAGAAAGAAATCAGAGAAACATCACCTTCCACAACAGCCACAGAAATAAAATATCTTTGGTTAACTCTAACCAAGTAAGTGAAAGACCTATATGACAAGAACTTTAAGTCTCTAAAGAAAGTAATTGAAAAAGATAATAGAAAATATAAAGATCTCCCATGTTCTTGAATATGTAGGATCAACAGAATAAAAATGGCAGTCTTACCAAAAGCAATCTACAGATTCAATGCAATGCCAATCAAAATTTCAACACAATTCCTCACAGACCCTGAAAGCATAATACTCAAGTTTATATGGAAAAACAAAACAAAACAAAAAAACAGACTAGGTAAAACAATCTAGTACAATAAAGGAACTCCTGGAAGCATCACCATCCCTGATTTCAAACTCTACTATAAAGCTGTAGTAACAAAAACAGCTTGGTACTGACATAAAAACAGACACATGGACCAATGGAATCGAAGACCTGACATTAATCCACACACAAAGACTCCTGATTTTTGACAGAGAAGCCAAGACAGTATAATGGAAAAAGGAAAGCATCCATAGCAAATGGTGCTGGCATAACTGGATGTCAATATGTAGATGATTGGAAATAGATATTGGGAGGTAACCTTGAACACATTAGCACTGGAGCCCACTTCCTAAATATAATACCAGTAGCACAGACAGTGAGAGCAACAATAAATAAATAGGACCTCCTGAAACTGAAAAGCTTCTATAAGGCAAAGGACATGGTAAATAAAAAAATCACATCCTATAAAATGTGAAAAGATTTTCACCAACCCCACATCTGACAGAGGGAATGATCTCCAAAATATATAAAGAACTCAAGAAACTAGACAGCAAAATACCAAATAATCAAAATAAAAATTTTGTTGTAATTAAGTGGAGAGGTGCGCGTGTTGTGTTCCCCAGTGCCTAGCTCCCAGCCCCCATCCACTGGCCCGCTCAGCCACTGGTTGCTTGCTTATGCCCAAAATAATCACATGAGACTGTATTCATTTAAACTCTGCCTGGCCCATCATCACCACCCTCTTTTTGGCTAGCCCTCACCTCATA
>JAQHUG010000075.1:5220407-5254530 GCA_028555095.1 Dicrostonyx torquatus | reverse complement strand
AACTGACCCACTTCCTTTCTTCTCCTCCCAGAACTTCCATTTCTGTCTACTCCACCCACCTAAGGGCTGACCTATCTATAAGCCAGGCAGCTCTTTATTCAACCAATAAGATTAATACAAAATACAGGAGAACACTCCCACATCAAAATTTAAACAAAATTCTCAACTGAATAATCTCAAATGACTGAAAGACATTTAAGGAATTGGTCAACATCCTTAACCATCAGGGAAACTCAAATCAAAACAACCCTAAGATACCATTTTATACCTCTTAGAATGCCTAGGATCAAAAAATACTATGGACAGCTTATGTCGGAAAGGATGGGAAGTCAGGGGAACACACCTCCACTATAGGTAGGAGTGCAAACTTATACAGTCACTTTGGAAATCAGTATGGAAGTTTCTTAGAAAATTGGGACCTCAAGACCCAGCAATACCACTGCTGAGCATATACCCAAAGGATGCTCAGCCATATCACAAGGAAACGTGCTCAACAATGTTCATAGCAGCATTATTTGTAATTGTCAGAATCTGAATACAACCTAGATGCCCCTGAACTAAAGAATGGATAAAGAAAATGTGGTACATTTACACAATTCAGTGTTACTAAGCTGAATAAAAAACAAATACATCATGAAATTTGCAGGCAGATGGATGGAACTAGCAAAAATATCCTGAGTGAGGTAACCCCAGACTCAGAAAGACAAACGCCGTCTTACTTTAGTAGATATTAGACGTAAATCAAAGGATAATCAGGCTACCTTTAGCTTCAGAGAAGTTAGGTAACAGGAAAGACACTAAGAGGACACATGCATCACCTTGAGAAGGGGAATTAGATGAGATCTCCTGGGTAAACTGCGGGCAAGGGGCCACGGTAAAGAGGAAGGGATGGGAGATGAGAACATGAGGGAACAGGATGGTGGAGGGTAGAGATGGATGGAGTGGGAGAGCAATGAAAGAAAAATCTTGATAGAGAGCATCACTGTGGGGTTAAGAAGAAACCCAGTGCTAGGGAAATTCCTAAAAATTCACAAGGATGACCCTAGCAATTCCTCCTAGCAACAGTGGAGAGAGTGCTCAAACTGGCCTTCCACTGTAATCAGAGTGGCGAATACCACAACTATCATCATAGAGCTTTCATCCAGTAACTGTTGGAAGCAGATGCAGTGATCCACAACCAAACACCAGGCAGAGCTCCGGAAACCCAGTCAAAGAGAGGGAGGAGGGAATATATTATTAAAGAAGGTCAAGATCATGATGGAGAAATCTACAGACAGCTGAACCAAGCTTGTGGAAATTCATGAACTCTAGACCAACAGCTATGGAGCCTCCGTGGGACTGAACTAGGTCCTCCATACGTGGGAGACAGTGGTGAAGCTTGGGCTAACTGTGGGTGCCCTTGGCAGTAGGACCAGGATTTATCCCTGATGCATGAGCTACTCTGTTGGAGCCTATTTCCTATGGTGAGTTGTCGTGCTCAGCCTTAATGCAGGCAGTACCAGCTTGGTACCCAACTTAATGTGCCAGACTTCGTTGACTCCCAGGAGTGGATAGGGATGGGCTGGGTGGTGGGGCGAGGAATTGTCGGGGGTAACTGTGGACGGAATGTAAAATGAAATTTAAAAAGATAAAAAAGATTAGTTCAATTGTTAAAAGTCAAATAATCTGCACAGGAAACAAAGTTTTGAACCCAAGCAACTTAGCATGAGTGTGTGTATGATTATCTACCTACCTGTCAAACCTCATGTTATAATTGCGCATAGGGAATTAAATGTGTACTACAAGAAATACAATCCTTTGATAGCACAACAATATCACACAGGAGCCAGAATTATCTGCATGCTTATTTAGCATAGCATATCTAAAAGATATTTTATATATATTATATATAAAATATATAAAAGATATATTATCTAAAAGATAATATATCTCTAACAATATAGCTGATGAAGAAGGAAAAGCCTCACATGTCTGAATTCAATGAAGGGGAAGCAAGAGTAGGCTACGGTGGATGCTTATTTTAAAACAGAGAAACTAACCTGCAACAGCATAGCCATGTAGAAGTTGATTTCAGTACTAAGAATCAAGGGAGGAATGGTATAAGTGCACCAGAATGTGACACAAGAAATTTGCCCCCACAATCTTTATTCTACTACAGATTTTCTATATAGCTCTCCATGCAGTTTCTTTTATCTGATCCTCATTTCATCCCTATAAGGTGAAATAATTGGACTGAATGGTTTCTAAAAGTCCTCCCAGTTAGAGCATTGTATAGCAAGCAGCCTATTAAATTAAGAGCGGTTCAACTGCTAGCTCAGTCAAGAAAGAATCTGGGAATCTCAGGTGACTCAATATTTGCTGACTCAATAGGGACACAAAGGTTAAGCTGACATTCACAAGGTTTTGCTGAACTTCAGAATGTACCAAGCCCTGGAGGGGACAGGTTACTTGTTCGTAAGAAAAGCAAGGCATGGAAGGACAGTTACATATTCATAATGGAACCAAGGCACATTGGGCAAGTTTACATGTTTGTAAGAGAACCAAGGCATGGAGGGGACAGTTTTCATGTTCATAAGCAGCTAGCTCTTGCAGTCGTTATAAATTATAAGCCATTTCTCATGCTCAGATCTCATGTGAATTCTTGAGTTACAATAAAAAAGGCAAACACATTCAATTTGGAGAAATGATCTCTTCATCCAAAAAAGTCTCCAGGGTAAGTTTTATCAAATAGAAGAATGTGAAAGCAAAGCATGATTCAAGGAAACCACATGACCTTATGCCCAGAAAATGATGAAACCTTTCTGCCTTGGTCAGGAAGAAAAACATGAACTAGAATTGATTCGCTTTATTTTCTTGAGAAAAAAAGTGAGACCAAAGGAACTAGAGATCTCATTTTAAGGCATATGGATTCAGATTTTCTTATTTTCTTGATTATATTGGATTTGAGTAGAAAATTATTTCGTTTACTCAGTGATTGGTTTTTGTAGTTTGATCTGTATATATTTTGTAATTATATTGAATTAGAATTTGAAAACAAATAAACAGTTTAGGTATCAGACAGTTATCTCAAATAACTATGAAAACAGCTTCTGATTTAGTCTAATATCCTGACAGTTCTATATCTAACTGAAAAAAATTGAGCATAAATGATTTCTTCTTAGTTTTAAAGAGAATGAGACAATTCTGAAAAGACTGTTGTTAGCGCCAGAAAGAGCTATTTCCTGAAAGTGTATGGGTGGAATGATATCACATTACTTTGGCATAAAGTCAATAAGGAAGGTAGTTATTTAATGTAAGAGAAATGAATACCATTTCATTGGGCTAGTTTTTCCCCAACAGGAAAAAGGAGCTTAATTAATTGCTAATAAATTGTATTAGTTCAAAAGATGAAAAATACGAACTGAGCTTTGTGTTTGGAATAAAAGCCACATCATGAGAAACCATTTTCATTTCTTTCTTATTTGTTCCTTTCCTTGTGACATATGTGCTCCTTCAATTAATGGGTTCATTCAAATTGTATAAAGAATGTGTTTTGTGTCAGATACTATGAAAAGAAAGCAAGAAAGTGTCATCATATTCTTTTTAAGTTTTATGTTAATTGAAAATAGATTTTCTTTCACACAATATATCCTGATTATAGTTTCTCCTCCCTCAACTCTTTATTCTTGTGGCTCTTTGCCTTTTCAGAATTTCATGTAGATAATGAGAATCAGAACTTCAGTCCAAATTTTCATATTTTCCAGTTTGCCTTGAAAGTCCCTGCATATTTTGGTTTTATTCCAATCCATCTCCTAGATTCATATTATACTGTATTAGAAAAAGATAAGGGATGTGTGTCACACAAAATACCATAAGGATAAGACATATTTGGCATACAGAAGGAAGTCTCAAGTGCCCAGACATAAGAGTGAAGAGAACTGCAAGGTAGGTGCAGTAGAATTTGTCTTTCCCATTGCAGCTTTGTGATTATTGGTTTTCTATTACAAAAGAATTTTCAGTCTCTAAACTCTCACTCACTAGGTCTAATATAGCAACTTTATCCAATCAGTATCCCTATCAGTTCTCTTATTCTGGATTTTTTCATTTCAGAGCATCTCAATATATTACATATTTGTCTATTATCTTTGTAAGCCATATGTTGATGATGACTGCTTTTGTCTGTCTTGTTGAGGCACAAGTCTGAACTATATTAATACTTATAATAGTGCTTTGCACATAGGTAAGTCCTCAAAATGTGTGGAATAAATAAACAGCATCTGTGTTTTCATTTTATTGTGTATGAACCTGTGGTCCTCCGTGTAGTTAAGATCTACAGTTCTGACTTAATCCTACCTTTCCTCTGTCTTGTTTGCCAGTACCTAACACAAGATTCTGATTAGTGAGCTGCACCTACATATTAACCCAGTACGAAAAAGAGCCACATCTGAAGACTTTTGCAAACAATGGGGACCACCCTCAAAACAACATGTACTGTATTTTTTCCTTCCTGAATTTATCTTCTTATGTTACTATATTTTAATGAGTAAAAATATTTTGATTTTGACAGCTCCTTTAGATGCTCTAGCAGGAGAGTACAGGTATGCATCATATAATACCCCTAACTAAAGAAAGCCCTCTGCTATGTGAGAAGACTGTCCACTTCAACCCAGCACGCAGCTTCAGGAGGTATGCACACAGAATGATGAGTGAGGAAGGGAAAAACCCCTCTACCCAGTAAGATCGGCTGAACTGACACTAGCAATGGACAGTTAACAGATATCACAGCCAGGTCTTTCCAACTTGATGCCTGTGATCTTATTATAGGAATCAGAAATGTCCCTGGTCATCACCCACCACAAGATTTACACCCTTCAACCAGGCTACATAGCCTTACTAGGATTATTCTCTGTCCTAGATAATAGTAGCATTTTACTAGGCCAAAATACTGACTCACAGAAATAAAAACTTCTACTCCACTTACTCTACATTAAAAAGAGGACACTAGATATGGGGGACTTTGTTACTCCCTTACAAGACATTCTGACCCACTATCCCACCTCTAGAGGGGATAAAGTATATGCGGAAAGACTTTGGGAAATATTTCAGTGCTAGGATTTTGTTTCCAAGGCTATTCAATCTAAGCTATTACTTTCTCCTTGGCAACTGCCATAATTACATCCTCTATGCAAAGAACATACCAAGAGCACTTCTTTTCCCATTGACAATTCAAGAGACTCTTCACACTCTTTGCTCACTCTGTGTTACACTTAAATTATCTAAAAGGGTGCACAGTCAAATTAGATAAACTCAGGGAGAACTGAATTGCTTTCTACTTGAGATGTGGATCCAGCAAAAGTTAAATGATTCTGAGGAAGCAGTGTAGGAGTTGGGACTTGAGTGGAGCAAGTTTCATGTTGGATGAACTCTCAGAGATGAGATAAACAGAGAGGAGCTCTCTGTGATCTCTAACAAATAAACAGGAGGTTTGAGGGTAAAAGAATAACAGGACGTGTGTGTGTGTGTGTGTGTGTGTGTGTCTGTGTTTCTGTGTGCTCATCTGTATATGTGTGTACTATGTGTATATATGGTTTTACACATATGTACATATATGCATGTGCCTGTACATGTGTGTTTATGTGTGTGGAGGCCAGAGGTCAATATCAATCACCTTCCTCATTTCGTCTTTATTTTTGAGACAGGGTCTCTCACTGAACTAGTAGCTCAATAGTTCAACTAGACTGACTATCCATTGAGGTTTATAAACTTGTCTATCTTCATACATCCCCTTCCCCCAACATAAGAATTACAGGAAGCTAAGGATTCAAACTCAAGTCCCCAGACATATCCAACAAACACATTGCCAAGTGAGTCATCTCTCCGGGGCCCATGCAGGCTTTATTTAATAAATAAATTAAATATTTTGTAATAACTTTAGATTCACAAAAAAAGTTACGAAGACTTCTTGGAAAGTATCTCTTTGCTTCTCACTCACTTTCCTATAGTGTTGACAATCACTAAAGATAAATTTATTAAAGATAAAAATAAGAAATTAATTAACACTGGTGCAGTCCTATTACCTAAACTATGAAACTTCACTAGTTTTTGCATCAATTTCATTTTCTTTGCTTCTAGACCTAATCCAAGATTACACATTACATGTAAGAGATATCTTTTTGGTGCAACATGACAGCTAATCAGAAGTTAAGACAAGGTCTGGGCTCATCAGAGGGGATCAGCTTGTACTTCGTCTTTTTTCCTGACTCTAAATACCAGTTACTCTATACTGCATTATGCTTGCAAGAAGAGTTAACTAAATGCTATGCAAAAGACAATTTGCAAGAAAGACATCATTCACATACTGGAAAGGCATGAGGAAAAGCAAGCTAAAATATAGATTTCAAATAGAAATCAAGAGTTTTTATTTAAAAAAAAAGAATTGGATGGCCACTTTGCCAGAGGTTCCAATGTTAAAAGGTTTCAAGAATTTAATCAAAGATAAAGTAATTTAATACAACTAACTGATAAAGGGAATGGCAGAGGTATGCTCATGTATGACAAAGGCACTATGAATACACAGAATCAATTCCCTGTCTTCTGTTCTATAAAGAATGACAACCCTATATTATGAAATGGGCATGTAAGAATCACTAAATTAATGTCCATCAAAGTCATGGAATACTACAGACCAGGGGTTAGGAAATTGTAGCCCTGTGCATGAAATCTTGTCTTCTGCTTACTTGTATAAATGTGGAAGGAAACACTTAGCTTCTCCTATTCATCTGTGCATTATCTATGGCTGCTTTGGAATGGCAAAGACAGAGTTGAATAGTTTAAGCTGAGACTGCTAATGGCTTGCAATGCCTAAAAATTAACTTTCCAGCTCTTTATAGATTTACTTAACAGCCAGAGAAATAGAAGTCTAAATGAGTCCTACCAGTGGAAACTATGTAACCATTAGCCGATATATGCAGACTCTGATAGAGGTCTGGTATATGACTACTCACATACTCAGTAGTGCGGGGAGCTTCCTAGAATCTCTAGAAATGTCAGGTTGTTGAATTTTCTTGCTACTCCAGACCCTCTGTCCTAGAACCTCTCATTAAGGATAAAGCAATAATCCATGGAAAGGATAATTGGATATTGAAAGAAATGAATTGTTCATTACTAATTCTCTGAGAGTTCTTTACAGTAACAAGATAATGTGAGAACGAAAATGAAGGAAACACAACTTGTTTAGATATCTGTATACGTTTATCAAGTTCAAGTTCTCCTCGGGCTACCGTTAGAAGACAGTTTGCATCACCTAAGTAGTAATTGGATACTTAGTACATGCAAGGTCCCCGTGATTACAAATAGGAGATATAAACTATGGTTGAAGAGAGAAATAATAGATACATACTCAACTACCTGTAATAAGAGTACAATGTGGGAAGTACCCAAAACATCTAAGTAGCCCCAATCTTTTCTCTCTTAAGATGGCTCTTCATTTATTCTCCCTAAAACATCCTTCCAAGATTTGCCACTGTGACACTATGTAATCTCCATTCCAAGGCAAGCACACTCTCCACAGTACTTAAAGCCACTTCCCACAATAACTCTTTGACTAACTGTAGTATGGCTTTAAAAGAACCCTGTTTTCCTTCCATCTCTCTTGAGAGCAGGCTGCTCCATTCTCTTATACTTCAAAAATCTTACTACCACCGTAACTTATTTTATTATTTCCATTTTAGTTATAAGAAAACTAATATTTACAGAGGTCAATCAACTTGGTTGCACAGCTGACAAGTAGTAGGAATAGGATGAGGACACATGGAAAGGATTGGAGCCTTTATGAATATTCTAGCCAGCATTTTAGAACTTTCATGATCTCCCATTATGATATATTGCTAAAACTGAAATAACTGATGACTAGTACTCAATAAAAATATTTTTAGGATCAGGTACTTAGAGTACCTGACACAATGTAATGTTATGTCCATAGAGGAAAGAAAGATTTCCTAGGCTCATTTGATGGTCTATAACCTATTCATGCTTCTTTCATAAGGGAAAGACATTGAGGAAAGAACTTTAGTTATAACCTTTTGAGCAGTTCTTATTTAATAGGACAAGCATAAGAAGCCAGGTACAAGTTGAAATAAAGACAAATCAAAAGAGATTTAACTAAGAGAGCTAAGTGAGGTAGGTTTAGGAGGATTCTGTTAACCAAAAATGTTTCAAATCATTTGTTCCAGGCCCTCTTATGTGCTGTAAATGAGTTTACGTTTGCTAATATGTGGATGATATATTATTCCTGCAGACTCAAGGCACTGGTGCTCATCTTTTTATATCCGGAGTCCACAGAATTATTATCTACTAATATAACAGTTTCTATACAGGGAGTTGAGAAGCATTGACACTGAAGACAATTGGACTGATATCCCAGGTAGCAAAGATCCCATCCCTTGTGAACCGTGTACAACTCCTTTGCTCCTATGCTGCTTCTAAGTTAGAAGCACTATGTTTCTCAAAGCATTTGGACAGTAGAATATTAGTTACTTTATTGTTACTATCACAACCTAGCTCACACAAAGCACCATAAGGAATGTAGAATTGTTTTGGGTTCCTAGTAGAAAACAAGTCAGGTGCTGTGGTACACACCTGTATTCCTAGTACTTATGAGGGAGAGACGGGAGAGGCAGGAGTTGAAGGGCATTCCAAGCTATATAGTAAATTCAAGGCCACATAGTATGTTCAACGCCAACATGGACAGTAGAGTGGGATTCTGTTTAGAAAGAGAATAATCATATTAATGGGATACACTCTATCATGGTGTGAAGACATAATGAGAAAATGAGGGATCTAGTCACATTGGGTCCAAAGGCAAGAAACACAGAGAAATGAATATCATTGCTTATTTACCTTCCTCCTTTCCCCTATTTTATTCAGCCTGGAAACCCAGCCTGTGATACAATGCTATCCACATTTAAAATGGCTTTCTTCCTACTAGTGAAAGCTCCTTGTATATACCTTTACAAACATGCCAAGAGATGGCTATCTTAAGTGATTCTAAGAGGAAAATTCACAGTGAAAGTTAACCATCAAAGCAGGGCATGAAAAAAATGTAAAATAGAATAGGCAGCCCTCTAAAAATGAGGTACTCTGATGGTGTGCAAGGTAAACTTGTACCTATTCTCTTAAAACAATTCTGTCTTGGAAGACAATTTGGTTAGCATGCAAGTGAGATGAGTAAGCAGAAATTAGCATATCGGCAAATAAGCGAACATTTCCACAGTCACTATTTCCATCAGATCATCCCTGATTAAGTGCAGACCGTTATAATGTGATTCTTCAAATGAAGTAAGGAGAACATATACAGTCGTAGAAGGCTATACACTAAATTGTTGATAGTGCTTGTCCCCTGTGCTTCTGTGTCTGTTTAATATTGAGCATGCATTTGTCCTATACCCAAAATAGAAATGATGGTATTCCCATTTTTGGAAAATAGGTACATGACGCAACTGCTTATTTGTTCTGTGGGAGCAGGAGAGACTTCACAGGTAGAAATTACCACCACAAAAATAAAGCACAAATGTTCTCTTAAATACTTCAACTTAACATTGAAATTCAGTTTCTGCTTTAAAACAGCTAGAAGAGAAAGTGGGGACTGTAATTCATAATACAGACATAGGTAAGAACGTTCCCAGTTTCTTGGGAATTAAGGATGACACCTGGTAAACGAGACTTCATGTAATTAAAAGCTTCATAACATAAAAAAACCATCAGCAAAGTGAATAGTTACCAAACATGATAAGAGAAAGAAAATATTTGCTAGCTGTACATCTGATAGAGGATTAATATCAAGAACATACAAAAAATCCCAAAACTAAATAATCAAGAAAACAAACAATACAAACAAAAATGAGCTCTGGAACTGAACAGAGATATCCCTAAAAGAGAAATATAGGTGTGTGCAAAATCTTTTTTATAGGAACTTGAGTAGAAGCACACTATATTGGTATACAATGCTTCCCCCAAAAGACATGGACTATTAAATGATATTCTTCGTTCTGCATGGAGTCACCTAGGAGTTACGTATTGCTCAATCCCCAGAGCTCTTCCACACACTACAGCTTCATGCCATTGTTCTTGGATGCCCACAAGAACCTGATGATGTTTTCAGCCTCTATTGCTGAAAACATTGCACATTTTGGTTGCCGGGCATAAATCAAGATGAAACTGAGATGCAAGTTCTTTCATTACCAGATAATCTTAACATTACCAAAAGGTTTTGTACATGCCACTGTGAGAAAACAGTAATCAACACTCTTCCTTAGTTTTGAATACTGAGAGCTATAGTAATGATCTTAAAGGCAAAATGTGCCTTTTACTACAATAAATGCATGATTGTTGTAAGGTTCACCAAATACTTTCTGATTGGATTTGAGGCCAGCTTCATGGTAGATAATTCATGTCTGTTATTATGAGCCTGGTCAAAAGTCCATGGCTGGGGTTGTCATAACCCCTAGTAGATAGCCTACTACTACTGTCTTGTTCAATGGACATATTGTCAAACTACTTCCTAAATACTTATGTATATACCCACAGAGTAGTCCTGCTTTCAACTTTGGTCAGAAAAACGTTTCTTCCAGCAGTTACCAGTTAATGCAGAAAGTCACAACTGGCCAGGTTGCTGAGAATAAATGCTAAGTGGGTGTTTTACCCAAAGGAAAAGACAACTATGTAACTCCCTCCAAGGCTCATGGAACACTATAGAAGAGGGGATAGAAAGCACTAAGAACAAAATGATGGAATGGAGTAACATGATTGTTGCAATCATTATCACACAGCAGCTTTGGTTACCTGCTCAAAGCATTTCAACATTCCTTTGTGGACTGATGAGAGCCACATTAAAATCCATCCCTCCTTGAGGAGTTATTGCCAGTTATGGGTTGCTGGGGGCTCATTTTTTTTCAGTGGTTTATCCATTGGTAAGTTTTCCTTGGTGTAATAAATATCTCCCATCCAGACTTAACAAGCATGGTGTTAAAAATAAACTTCTAGATGGTGGTGGTGGTGCATACACAGGCAGAGGCAAGTAGATCTCTGTGAGTTGGAAGCCTGTCTGGTCTTTGTGAGTTCCTCAACAGCAGACCAGTTACACACACACACACACACACACACACACACACTGTTTTGAAAAATCAACAGTAATAATAACAAATACTGTTAAAGCACAGGGAAGAGTTGAGAGGAAAAGGTAGTTCAGCAAGCATGAAATGGTAATTGGGTGACTGTGATCAGAAAATGTGAAATGTTCAAATATAGTGGCAAAGTCAAGCAAATGTCCTTTAAGAAATGATATAATTGAGTAAAGGATAACACCAGCTAAGAATATAAGCAATAATGGAGAATGTACCTAAATGGCTCTTCCCTTGTAATCAGATTAATGACTACCTTAATTGTCATCATAGAACTGTCATCCAGTAACTAATGGAAGCAGATTAGAGATCCACAGCTAAGCAGTGGGCCAAATTCCTAGAGTCTGGTCACAGAGAGCGAAGAGCAATATTATGAGCAAAGAAGCCAAGACCATGATGGGAATACCCACAGACACAACTAACCTGAGCTAGTGCAAGCTCACTGATTCTGGATTGACAGCTGGGGAACATGCATAAGGACTGAACTAGTACCTCTGAATGTGGGTAGCAGTTGTGTGACATGGGGAGTGTATGGAGTCACTGGAAGCGGAACCAATATGTATCCCTAGTGCATGAAGTGGCTTTTTGGAGCCCATTCCCTATAGAGAGATACCTTGCTCAGCCTGGATACAGTGAGGAGGGCCTAGGTCCTGCCTCAAGTGATGAGACAGACTTTGTTGACTCCCCATGGGAGGCCTCACCCTCTCTGAGGAGTAGATGGGTGGTAGGATGTGGAGAAGGTGGGGGGAGTGGTAGAACGGGAAGGAGAGGGAACTGGGACTGGAATGTAAAATAAGATTTTATATATATATATATACATAATATATATAATCAATATTATCAATATAAAAATAAGTAAAAGAATCTTATAGAAGTTTTATAAGCTTCTTACTATCTTAGTCCATTCGTTATTTATGACTACCATAAGAGAAGTAACCTATAAAGACTTAAGATTTATTTGGATCAAAGTTCTGATGGCACAGAAGTCTAAGAGTATGGTGCTAGCAACTGGTACAAACCTTCAGGCTATATCATAACATGGTAGAAAGTATCACATGGTGAGTACAAGGGATAATGTCAGTTTGGGTTTCTCAACCATTCTTCAAAGCTATCAGTTCATTCTGGAGGCTACTCACTGATAGACATTTCTAATCCGAATTATTTCCTAAACTATGGAATTTGGGGGACATTTCCAAGTCAGGATTCATAACACAGAGATATAGCATTTTGAAAGTTGTCACAAACATAAATGCAATAGTAGCAGTCAAGTCAAGAAGTCAATAAGCATTTCTTTTTTTTTTAAGAAAAAGTAGGGGAAGGCCCTCTGATTGACGAGTTTCAGTCACATAGATATGGTATTATCTGTGCAAGAAAAATGAAAAATAAAAATTAGTAGAAATTCTTGAGTTTCTGGTGAGATTGTTTAGTTTCCATTAGAAAGAGGCAACAGAGAAAGGAAGTTAAGTAAAATGCAGATGGATTTGCATTTGCCTAAGGAGGAAATTTACCCAAATGCCACGGAAAGAATTTGCTGCACCACTGATTATTCTTATCTTGCTGTTGTTCTCCTATTTTTCCTTTCCTTAGTGATATAAAAGAATTAATGAACCTAACAAAGTCTCCCAGACAGGATCCCGAAAGATTCACCTTGTGAAATGTGAATGTGCCATGCAGATGGGACATTACTGCTTTTGTCACTGACCATAATAACTTGAGACTCTTAAATAGATTGTAAAGTTTGGATATATTTACTAAGACCTTTTTCACCTGCAGAAGCATAGTGCATTTTCTATTCCGAAGAAGTGTTTGTCATATTTCATTATTTCCTGTCAGATGCACAAAGACAGAAGTGTAGAGTCTGTTTACCTTTAAATAGAAGAAATCAAGAATGGGAACAGAGTATGGAAAACTTTCAATGTCAAAAGCCTAAGATGGGCAACCGCAGAAAAAGCTCAAATGGTTCATCCATGTTTCCAAAGTAGTTGTTTCTGTGTGCCAGGTCATGTTTGTGTCCTGTGTGCAGGCCATACCAGTCAGAAAAACAGGTAAGTGGCCCACATGTCAGCTAAACTACCCCACTCCCTAGATTTGGCTCCCAAAGACCCATCCTGCATCTCACTTCCAGGCCCACTGCCAGGCCCCTGCCACCAACTCCTGCAGACTTCCCCTGCTCAGGTGCAGGCCATGCTAGTCAGAAGAACAGGTATATGCCAGGCCAGTTAGAAGAACTGGTGCAGGCCAAGCAAGCCAGCAAAACAGACAGGCTAACTCAGGCAGAGATTCCCTGCTGGATCAAAAACCATACCTGCAATCAGAACCACAGGCAGGCAGCCCACCTTTGGACTTCCTCCCCTCACTGATTGCACCCAGGCCTCACTTAGTTCCTCATAACCACATGCCATCCTCCCCAAACTCAGACAGAAATTCCCTGATCAAGGTAGCCTCCAGAAGGTCATCCTCTAACTTGAATAGAGACTCCCTACTGGATCAGAGGTCATGGCAGCTATAAGAAATTCTGGCCACAGAGTCCAAAAGAACAAAGAGGAAACAGAAACCAAGTGACAAAATACCTATTCAACAAAGACGAACACAGAAATCATCACCTAGACCTATAATCATCCCAGACGCAGATGCCTAAATGCCAGTGTAAGAACACAACCAACAACAGCTAGGGCAATATGGCACAACCAAAGCCCAGATGCTATCCTACTACAGCAAGACCTAAGTAGTCCAATGCAACTGAAATACAAGAAAATGATCTTAGAATCAACATTACGAAGATGATAGTGGACTTTAAAAAGAAAATTGAAGGAAATCAGTAAATCCCTTTAAAAAATGCCAAGAAAAATAAAGAAAAAAGAACAAAACAAACAGGTAAAGAAAGTGTTCAAGACTTGCATATTGAAACAGAAGCAATAAAGAAAACATAAACTGAGGAATTCTGGAAATGGAAAATATTGGTAGGTGAACAGGAACTACAGATGCAAGTATCACCAACAGAATAGAGACTCTCAGGCATTGAAGATACGGTAGAAGAAATAGATTCCTTGGTCAAAGAAAATGCTAAATCTAAAAAACCTGTAAAACAAAATATCCAGGAAATCTAGAACACTATGAAAAGACCAAAACTAAAAATAATGGGAATAGAAGGAGAAGAATCTCAGGTGAAAATCCTAGAAAATATATTCAACAAATTCATAGAAGAAAATTTTTGTAACCTAAAGATGGGCATGCCTATAAAGGTAGAAGAATCTTACAGAATACAAAATAGATTAGACCAGAAAAGAATGTCCCCTCCCTACATAATCAAAACAACAAATATACAGAACAAAGAAAGAATCTTAATAACTTCAAGGGAAAAACACCAAGTAACATACAAAGGAAAACCTACTAGAATTGCATGTTACTTCTCAATAAAACTCTAAAAGCCGGACGGGCTTGGACTGATAATATCTTGCAGTCTCTAAGCCATGAATGTCAGCCCAGACTTCTATATCTAGCAAAACATCACCATAGATGGAGAAAACAAGCTATTTCATGACAAAGTCAAACTTAATGCAAATACACAAATCCAGTCATACAGAAGGGACAAGAAGGAAAACTCCAACCCAAGGAGGTTAACTACACCCATGAAAACAAGGCAATAAATAATCTCATACCAGCAAAACCCAAAGAATGGAAAATACACACACACACACACACACACACGCATACGCACACGCACACACACATATGCACACGCACCTACATACATCAGCACAGTCACCACTAATGGGAAAAATAATAGGAATTACCAATTATTTGTCATTAATATCACTTGGTATCAATGGATTCAGTTATCCAATAAAAAGACAGAGGCTAACACATGGAAGTGAAAACAAAATCCATCCTTCTCCTGCATAAAAGAAATGTGTCTCAACACCAATGTAAAGGGTTTGAAAAAGATTTTCCAATCAAATGGACCCAAGAAACAAGCTGGTATAGCTTTTCTAATATATAACAGATAGATTTCAAACCAAAATTAATCAAAAGAACCAGGGAAAATGGGCATTTCATGCTCATCAAGGGAGAAATCCACCAAGATGTTGCTTCAATTCTTAACATCTATGCCCCAAACATAAGAGCACCCACCTTTATAAAAGAAACACTACTAAAACTTAAATCACACATTAAACATCATGTATTAATGTGTGAGACTTTAATATTCCACTCTCATCAATGGATAGATTATCCACACAAACACTAAACAAGAAAATTATGGAGTTAACAGATATTATGAATCAAATGAACTTAATAGATATCTACAGAACATTCCACCCAAACACAAAAGACTATACCTTCATCATAATATATTCAAACACAAAGCAAGTCTCAAGAGAATCAAGAAAATTAAAATAACCCCCTACATCGTATCAAACCACCATGTATTAAGCCTGGATATCAACAGCAACATAAATGACAGAAAGCCTATAAACTCATGGAAACTGAACAGCAATCTACTGAACAACTACTGGGTAAAAGTTGAAATGAAGAAATTAAAGAGTTCCTAGAATTCAATAAAAAAGGAAAGTAATACATACCCAACTTTATGGGACAAAATTAAAGCAGTACTGAGAGGAAAGTTCATAGAACAAAGTGCCTTTATGAAGTATTTGGAGAGATCTCATACTAGTAACCTAACAATACACCTGAAAGATCTAGAATAAAAAGAAGCAGACACACCTATGATGTGGAATTCCCCTCTATATACTGTGAATATGTTTTATTGTCATTGGTTAATAAAGAATGTGCTTTGACCTATGGGAGGCAGAATATAGCCAGGCTGGAAGGAATAGAGAGAGAATAGACAGAGTCAAGGAGATACCATGTAGCTGCCAAAAGAGAAGGACACTGTCTGAAAATTTCTGGTAAGTCACAGCTGCATGGCAATATGAATTAATAGAAATCGGTTAATATAAGATTAAAGAACTAGCTAGAAATCCAACTGAGTTATCAACCAAATAGTGTTGGAATTAATATAATTTCTGTATGATTATTCAGGTCTGGGCAGCCAGGAATTGAGGTCACAGTTTCTGTTTACAAATGGTGCCCACCAACTAGGGCATGGATTCACACAAGACCTAAAAAAATTCTAAAAATTAGGGCTTCTAGACCTACAAAAACAGGGGCCAAATGTAGCTTCTTGGTAGCTGAATTTTTATGCTATGTTTGCTGACAATGAGTACAGGCTTTAAGAGAAGGATCCTTTAAGAGAAGGCTTCATGACTCAGCATTAGCAGAAGAGACTGAATGGCTTCTTTGAGAGATGGCTTCCTCATTCATGTTGGTAGCATGAACTCTGGCTCTTTTGGGAGGTCCTGCACTTAAATGGGGTTTGTGAGCAACATGCTACTAGTTACTTAGTGGCAACTCACTGAGTCCCTGGAGCTGGGGCAGTGAGCATAGCTAGCAGAGGTAGTAAACATACCTCTGCCACATTGGACAAGGCAGAACCAACAGGCAGAGCCACAGAGTTGATCCTAGCCATGTCCACTTAGCATTTTAAAAAAGGCACTTCTGGTCAGAAAATGATTACAGATATGCAATAAAGATAGATTCAGATGAAGAATACCTCTAAATGGGTCACAGTGTTGGATAAATGTATGTGGGCTAAAAAGGGAGAGAAGAAAGAGTACAGTCATATATTAAAGGAGTAAAAACAATAAAATATTAAAAGTAATAGAGTAAAAAGCCACATAAAGATAGAAAATACAGAGAGTCTGGGTTATGTATAATCTTATATTTTCTTTGAATTGTTTGACTGTGAATGCACTAACTACAGAGAGAAATTTCATTGTATGAGCTGCTAAGCTAAACCAACATATATATTTTAAAGGTATCAAGACTTCAAAATTTGAGTCTAAGGATATGTTACTTTGGAAAAGAGTTTCTTCTTTTGTTTCCACAGAAGATAAAAATCTGGAAATTCCTTCAAGGCTAGTGTAGTTTAATGGAATAAGACCCTCTGAAGGGTCTCCATGAAACCTAAAATAATTTACTCAACAGACAGCAGGAAGCAGTTTGGAGAAAATAATGCCCAAATAACAAAAATGGTTGTTTATAAAAGTTTGTTTTTATTTAAAGAGGGATATGATATAGAAATGAATGTTTTTTATTGGAATGGATCTTGGTTAATGATACAAATTTAAGGTCGATTTTGCTATATTGTGGATGTATATTTCTGCTCTTGTTTAAGGTATTGTGTTTGTGTAGCTCATTTAAAAATACAATGTATAGTTAAGAAATATAGGTTAATAGATAGTCATCTATAATAGTCAAGCTTATAGTCATGTTTGTTAGGTTTTCTAGATATACAGAGATATATATCAATTAGGTAAGTAATTATTAACACATTCAAAGACCTACAGAATATGGCATTTTAAATATTTTAAGAACTTAGACTTTTCTTAATAGTGAGATATGTCTGCTTCTGGCAGCACCAATTATTTCAGAAAGGTAGATGAGCATTGAAGAATCTTGTTATGGAATTTGTCTTAAATTTGACAAGACTATTCTTTTGGGCAAGAAACTGTTCTTGCCTGAACTGCTTTATGGTATGCTATATGAACTGAACATTACAGCCCACAGAAAAGTGACTGTTGAAATTTCCAAAAGACAGGATTGTCCTTCAAGGTTAATACTTCACAGAAAAAAAAACTGCCAGACATTCTGCATGACACAGAGGACAGCAACTGATAAACTATGTCAATACAAGGTAAAACAGATCTTCAAATTTTCTGCTTCACAGAAAAGTCAGCTGGATACTATGGGCCTGTAGGCTGAAGACAGATGCCCCAATGGCACAGAAGAACTTTAAGTGACTTTCCAGGCAGCCAAATGTCTCTGTCAATTATAGAGTTTTAGAAGTTGCTTACAATTTACTTCCTGTTTACTTAGGTAATATTAAATCCTTCTGTGGCCTTTGATGGAGTAGAAGGCTAAATAGTTATATTTATAGTTTTCCTTAGTTATAATACAAGATAAATTATGTGAAGCTTTAGACTCAAAGAATATTATAACTGTAATTCTTGCTTAATACCTGTTTGGTTATAATATATGTTTGCAATTTTACTCTGTTAACGTTAAAACTTTTTATTTAGACAGAAATGGGAAGATGATGTGGGATTCCCCTCTGTATGCTGTGAAAATGTTTTATTAGCATTGTTTAATAAAGAAGATACTTTTGGCCTATGGCAGGACAGAATATAGCCAGGCTGGAGGGAAGAGAGAAAGAATAGGCAGACTCAAGGACATGCCATGTAGCTGCGAAAAGAGAAAGATGCTGCCTGAACATTTCTGGTAAGTCACAGACTCATAGCAATACACAGATTAATAGAAATGGGTTAATGTAAGATTAAGGAGCTAGCTAGAAATATGTCTGAGTCATCAGCCAAACAGTTTTGCAACTAATATAGTTTCAGTATGATTATTCAGATCTTGGTGGCTGGGAAACAAAGGCACAGTCTCTATCTCCACACCTAAGAGTAGTAGATGGCAGCAACTAATCAAACTGAGGGTTGAAAATAATAACATAGAAGCAAAGACAACAACACAATGCATCAATGAAATAAAAAGATGGTTCTTTGAGATAGGCAAACCCTCATTCAAATTAAAAGGCAGAGAGAGAATATCCAAATTAACAAAAATCAGAACCTCAAAAGGAAACATAATAACAGACACCAAGGAAATCCAAAGAATCACTAGGTCATACTTCAAAAACCCATACTCCATAAAATTTAAAACAGGTGGAACACTTTCTTGATAGATACCACTTTAAAAAGTTAAATCAAGTTCAGATAAACAATCTAAATAGACATATAACTCCTAAGGAAACAAGCAGTCATTAAAACTCTCCCAAACAAATATGCCCAGAGCCAGATAGTTTTAGCACAGAATTCAACCAGACCTTCAAAGAAGAGCTAATACAAATACTTTTCAAATTATTCCACAAATTAGAAACAGAAGGAACATTGTCAAATTAATTTTTTGAGTTCACAGTCACCTTGATACCAAAACCACTCAAAGATTAAGCAAAGAAAGAGAAATACAAATCAATTTATCTAATGAACATTGATGCATAAATACTCAATAAAATACTAACAAACTGAATCCAAGAACACATCAAAAAGATCATCCACCACGATCAAGTATTCTTCATTCTAGAGATTCAGGGATGGTTTGGCATAAAAAAGTATGTCAGTGTAATCCACCATATAAACAAAATGATAGAAAAAAATGTGATCATCTCATTAGTTGCTGAAAAGGGTTTGACAAAATCTAATACTCCTTTATGATAAATATCTTGGAGAGATCATGGATAAAAGGAACATACCTAATCACAAGAAATGCAATTTACAGCATGCTTATAGCCAACATGAAATTAGCTGGAAAGAAACTCAAAATGATTCCACTAAAATTAGAAACAGAAAAGGCTGCACTCTCTCCATATCTGTTCAATATAGTAAATGAAGTTCTAGCTAAAGCAATGGGACAACTAAAGGATTTCAAGTAGATAAAAATTGAAAAGGGAGAAGCCAATATATCACTATTTGCAGGTGATAAGATGGTATGCCTAAGTGACCCAAAGAGTCTACCAGGGAATTACTGCAGCTGATAAACACCTTCACCAAAGTGAATGAATGCAAAATAAACTCAAACAAGTTCTCTTATACACAAATGACAGACTGAAAAAAATCATGAAAACAACACTCTTCAAAATAGCCTCAAATAAAATAAAGTATCTTGGAATAAGTCTAACTGAGCAAGTGAAACACCTATAAAAAATTGTGTGTCTTCGAAGAAGGAAATTGAAGAAGATATCAGAAGATGGAAAGATCTCCTATGCTCGTGGGGAAGAATTAACATAGTAAAAATGGCCATTCTATGAAAAGCAATCTACAGACTCAATGCAACCCCATCAAAATTTCAAGACTATTATTACAGACCTTAAAAGTATAGTACTCAACCTCATATGGAAAACCAAAAACCCTAGGATAGCTAAAATAGTCCTGAACAATGAAGAATTTCTGGCAGTATCACCATCCATGTACTACAGAGTTGCAGCCATAAAAGCTGCATTGTATTGACATAAAAATAGACATATTGATAAGTGGAATCAAATCAAAGACCCAGAAGTAGTTCCAAACAACCATGGAAGCCTGATTTTTGACAAAGAAACCAAAATTATACAGCAGAAATACATTTGCTGCATCTTCAGCAAATGGTGCTGATCTAATCGGATGTTGGCATGTAGAAGAATGCTCCATCCATCACAAGAACATTTGCTCAACTGTGTTCATAGCAGCTTTATTTATAATACCCAGAAACTGGAAACAACCTAAACGTCTCTCAACTGAAGATTTATTTGTAGATATTAGCTGTAAAGTAAAATATAAGTAGGTTATGGCCCACAGACCCAGAAAGGCTACGTAACAAGGAGGGTTTGGACAGTGGGTGGGACCAAGGATCTTCCTGGGAACAGGAAATAGAACAGATTTCTTGTGTTGACTGGGGATAGGTGGGGTTAAGAACAGGAAGGATCAAATGGGGGGAGTAAATAATGGAAGAAATGACTGGAAATGGGGGGGAAGATTGGAGGAATGAGGTGGAAACCTAGTGCAGGAGACACACCATGGAATCTATGAGAGTAACCCTAGCAAAACCTCCTAGTATTGGGGGAACCCATCATCTTCTGAAAACAGGCAAAGCCTCTAGTGGAGGGATTGAGATACCAACCCAGACACAATATTTTTTGCCTATAGCTTGTCCAGAAAGACTTCATCCAGCTACTGATAGGAGCAGATGCAGAGCCCCACATGCAATCATCAGGCAGAGCTTGGGGAGTCCTGCGGGAGGAGGGGGAGGAAGGTCTAGGGAAGGAGAGGCATCAGGGACACCATGAGAACAAAGCCCACAGAACCAACTGAACAGTACTCATGGGGGCTCGCAGAGATCAGGGAGCATGTAGATGTCTGACCTAGGTACTTTGCATGTATGTTATGGTTGAATAACTTGATATTCATGTGAGATTCTTAACAGTGGGAGATGGGGCTGTTTCTGACTCTTTTGCCTGATTGTGGGGCCCTTTTCCTTCTACTAGGTTTTCTGTCCATCCATGTTGCTATGGTATGTGCCTAGTCTTATAGTATCCTATTATGCTATGGTTGGAAGTATGCTCTTTTCTGAATGGAGGCAAAGGGAGTGAGTTTGGGGGAAGAACGGAAGTTGAGGGGATGGAGAGGAGGGAGGGGAAACTGCAGTTGAGATATATGAGACAAAAATAAAAAATAAGATTTCACACACATGAATTCATTTTATCATCACACAGCCTTGGGAGGTTCTCTTACTTCACACTTTAGAAATAAACAAACTGAAATGTTGGCTTTTGACAATAATAGTACTCAGGAGATAGCAATGGAGGGGCGAGACACCACAAATGTGAATATCAAGATTATTTCTTTTAAAGAACTAAAGGGATAGGGGGAGAAAGAAGGGAAGGGAGGAAGAAAGGGATGGGAATGGAAGGAGGGATGCAGGGAGAGAGGGGAAGAGAGAGGGAGAAAATGATGTACAGATTCACTCAAATAATTCAGCAAGTGGTATAGCTGAACAACCGAGTCTGGGGTCTTTGCCCACAACTCTTCACTCCATTTCTTCTCTAGAAGACAAGGCAGTCCCGTGCACAGGCTGCAGAAACTCTGAACAAAGGAAAGTCGCTGCAAATATCCCATCTCAACTTCTCTAGGCCTTTTATTCTCTCCAAACATTCATCTTTTACCTTACTTGCACTCCTTACATTCACTGATACTGAGAACACTGACAAAGCATTGGCTCCAAGTTCTTAGAATTGAGTCTTTTACATTTTCTTTACTCTTTTGATCTTTTGAGGCTAGTGGTTGTTAAAAGGAAAGGTTTCGGTGCCCTTAACACCTGCTCCTCTTCTTTCTGCCCACTCGGGTTATTCAAGAACATGGTCTCCATTAGAAATGAAAAATGAAACGGAAGGAATTAAAGAATATGTGGAGAATGCACTCCATCCTGTGTTTATTCTCCCTATTAGCAGACAGAGCCTACGTCAGCAGTAAGCTCTTGAAGTGTTAGCATTTGACAAAAGCCTCTGAAAGACATTACTGAATAATACAAATCCTTGGGCCATCACTAATCTTTCTCAGGAACATCATATGAATTACTCATCCGAGTTCTAAAGAAGGGGCTGATCCTTTGGATGGAGAAAGTTTCAATAAATCAGTTATCCTTTAGGTTGGAAATCTCCTTAATCACCTTATTCCTGATGACTAAAGAATTATTCAACATGAATTATTTTCCTCAACACATAATTCCAGTTTGAATGAATATGCTTACCATTAATGGCAGCCTAATGAAAGGCAAAATGCTAAGATGCGGGCACTCTAAGTCAGGAAAGAAACCTTAAGAAACTTTTGGATACCCTCAAAATACACCTACAAGACCCCCATCATCCCAGAGCTGAAAGAATAAAGAAAAGAAATGCCACACAGGCAGCCCCCTCACACCATTCTATGCAAGGCCCTTCTGGCTTTTACCTGTCTATATAGGAGAAGTGAAGTGAGTACAAATTTGAAGTAACTAAAGTACCACAAATAAACTAGAGAAACAATATTTCAAATAGAAGTGAGTGAGCAAGAGAATTGCAGGGAATAAGATTTTGTACTGGCCTTGGCCTGCAGGAGTTCAATAATTCAAGGTGATTAGTTTCAGTCAGCCCAGTGCTTAGAGAGCTTATTGTGTCACTATAGCAAGAAGGAAGAACCAGGTGGGATCTAGAGGGAGGATTCAAACATAGATGGGGGGGGCAAAGTTCATTTCTTCAAAAATGCTCCACAAAGCTAAAGAACAGACAAGCTGACAATGGACAATGTATCTTAATCTTTTAGTGGCTATTTAGATTGTGCGCTCTAGTATCAAAACCTAGATAAATGTATTTTCACAGCTCTGAGAATGACAAACTTATAGTTGTTGTGTATGTTTTATGTAATGCTTCTGCACTTTGTTTTCTGAGAAGGCGTTCTAAGAACCAATAGAGCAACTTAAGGTGAACATGGCCTATACCAGTTCTGATTCTGAAATTGGGAATAGTTTGCTATTTCTATACACAATAACACCTAGGAAACAGTATATGATTAGAAAACCAAAAAAAAGAATGTAGTATGATGCTGTATCAGCAGAGAACCGTGAACTCCTTGAGTGTAGATCGTGGAATGGGACAAAGAAATAGAGTGAATGATGCTAGGTACAGAAATGACTGGGTGCCTGACTCAAGCTCATATCAGTAAGGGAAAGCAGGATCTCTTAAATATGAAGTGTACTGTAACCAAATAGCCATGACGAGGAATTGAGAAGATTGACAGGCACCCTGAGGGAAGCCAGGAAGGTAAGACTTTGAAACCCTATGAAATTCTAAGGAGGTGAATTGTTTAGAGCCAAAAATGTGTTGTAGAAACTGATTCTTAGATCTAAATGAACAGAATATAGACATGAGAAGGACAGAGACGTTAAATGCTTGGTAGATAACAGGCCGAGCCAGTAGCACTACCACAGTGCACGTATTCCCAGGGCCTGTTGGGCTATACCATGGTCAAAGTCTGCCAAGTAAGGTTAAGCAGAACTCAGAAAGAAATAGGCTTTATCTTTTCTGTCCCTGCAAGGTCTTGGTTTTAGCTCTTGACTAAGACAAGGAGATTTGACTTAACAAATCTATTATTCTAGAAATAAATTAATAAAATAAATAAACATGCTTCCTTGTGGATACGGCTATGGAGAAAAATGTTGTGAAAGTTAGCATACCATTTCTAGAAAGCATCCATATAGAAGGTCAGACCTGAGAGATGGCTAGAAGAACTTTTGAGAGAACCACTTGTGTATCCCAAATAAGCTACGAGGGACCCCAACTAAAAGAGACTGCTTTGAGACTATGAAAATGACATGAACATTGAAGTCAGACTCCCAGAGTTTAATCTCAGAACTATCACTCAGTATTTGGCTCATCAAAGACAAATCACCCCCTCCTCTGCAGGTGAGATTTCATAACTGTAAAATCAGCTCACTTTTTTCATGGCATAGATAGTTGAGGTTTCAAATAAAATGTATGTTCTTCCTGCGATCTGTCCCCACATGTCTAAGGCTGTCTTTGGAGAGAGAAAACTAGTTGACCCCTTCTCAGAGACTCAAGCAATTCCCTCTGGCCTTGAGAGAAGAGAGAATACTAGTTGACCCTTCTCAGAGACTCAAGCAATTCCCTCTGGCCTTGAGAGAACGTTTTAGTGTAAAGGAGTCAGAAGGTCTTGTAGAGACTCAGCCCATTTTCAAAGGAAGTGCAGCACAGTGATTGCTTGCGCTCTGTTATGAATCTTAGATTCATCATCTCACTCAAACCCTCACAGCCCCATGATGGTACTATTCTTCATTTGACAGTACAAGAAACTGAAGCACAGAAACATCCTGTGATTTTGCCAAGAGCATGAAGCTAGTACTTGACTGGACTTTAGTCCAAAATTCATTCTCTCTCTCTCTCTCTCTCTCTCTCTCTCTCTCTCTCTCTCTCTCTCTCTGTGTGTGTGTGTGTGTGTGTGTGTGTGTGTCTGTCTGTCTGTCTGTCTCTCCTCCCTCTCTTTATTACAAATATTAATACCATGTAAAGTCAAATTTCTAATTATGTAACAAAAGACTTTATCTTCAGCCCAACAAAATGTAGGAGGATCCCACTAAAAGTACTTTCTGAAGCAAGAAAGACGCTACTCAGTGTACCTATGTCAAAGCATATAGAGACGAGATTGGGCTTAGAAAACAAATACCACCCCTTGCATTTAACCTGCCTTCAACAGTTTGCAGAACCTCGTATCAAGGAATAACACACTGGAGCTTCATATTAAGCCTTGAAAGCACACAAGCCTGTTATTTTTACTGCTTTTTTTTTTTTCAGAATTAGGGTAGTGAGTCTTAAGGAAGTCAAATAAACAGCCCCAGGTAATGAAGCTAGAAACTTGGCAGCACCAGCATTTAGCTAATAGGATTTCTGACTGGATTCTCCTCATTTGAGTACTTTCTACAGCTAAGGCATTCTACTGTTGCCTGTGTGACATGAATGCTCAACAAATAATCAATGACATCTACTGCCTGCCTCCAAATCAGGAGGAGGACACAATGCAAATGTGATCTTTGAATCTTAAAGCGCCGAATATGAAAAACAGATAAATGAAGGGAAGTGCAAATTGTGTGCCAGGTGCTTAGTATTCATCATTTAGCATCAGCAGCAGGCGTCAACGTTGAGACAATTCTATTTTCAGATGTCGCTAAATAAAATCATCTCCTTCCCCTGGTATGACAGTAATAGTAATAAATTCTCCTGAATTTTAAAGACAGGACTCTACCTCCTTGCAGCCTCTGTGGCTGAAAATACCACTCAAAATGGGAGGAAACAAACCCATACTAGAAATTCCTCAATAAGCTGCACTTAGAGGCTTTTCTACTGGGAATGACAAAGAGCAAGAAGCAAACCCATGAATTTCTGTGATAGAGTTAATGATAATTAACCATAACACAAGCCTTCCAGTGGCTTAGTGCTAACGTCACATTTTGCCCTGAGGCTTATACCATTCCATCTGATTTTCATCTGAAGAATCATTTCGGTTTTATTGAGACAGGTCAAGACTGCTAGGAAATTCAGTAGGTTAGAAAGTACTATGAGCACAAGGTTCTAAACTGATTTCTATTACTAATGATGTCAGATGAATCATTTCTGTTTTCATTTGTGCAAAGCTAAGTCAGGTCCTTTAATCTGCTGCAGAAAAAAAATTGACATGGTTTATTTGGCTTTATAACTAATACGGTAAGCACTGTCCCTGCCCCGTCTATGTCAAAATGACAGAACATTAAAATCCAACAGGAAGAACGAGAAAAATTGTTTTCTAGCTGAGAGGAGAAAAATAATCTTCCCTCTTTGGAGGGCAGTTTGTTCCCTTACAGAAGTTTAGATCAGGCAAAATTGACTCAAGTGCAGCAGATGTTCTCACACGGTTTTATTGCTTATCATTGTTATGGTTCTTAAATCTCCTGATTTAAGATTTGGTTATCCATGGACCATATAACAATATTTTCTGTTATAAAACTGTCTATGTTTTTTCTAAAACTTTCTCTTGTAAATTGAAAATGTAATTACATTTAGTTGGAACCAATATTTCTGAAAATACATACAGTTGAAGAAAATACCAGGTTCCTGGGCATTAGAGCATTACTAGGTTAAGTATGTGGAAATGGTCTTGATCTGAATGAGGAGGGGACGTTGGAACATAGTTTTCTTCAAAACAAAGAGAAAACTATAAGAATAGTCCTGGAAAACAGCAGGTAAGACAATGTGTGCTTGCAAAAGATTAAATTACATATGTTTATTACAGAAGTTCCTGACGTAACCGTCCCCAAACACAGAAAAGGTGCTATTTACTCTTACTTATGCTTGGGATGTTGCATTTGTCTTCTACTTCTCTAGCAAGACAAGACAGCTTTATGTTCTATAGTCTCCAAAGATCATATTCTCTCTCTCTCTCTCTCTCTCTCTCTCTCTCTCTCTCACACACACACACACACACACACACACACACACACACAAATGACTAAACTTAAACTCATTCCCATTGAGGGGCTTACTGTTGAAAGAGCTGTGGTATTTTGAAGAGACAATAGTAGGTAAAAGGAGTGATTTCTTTTCCCACAAAGGAATTCATCCTTTGTGGGGAAATTCTGATAAATACATACTCAGGAAGAGGATTTCCATTTTGGAAATAGAGGTGTTCACTACTTGAGAACAAAGTACTCAGACTGCAAGATTTTCAAGTTCACTAACCTCCTTTACATGCACCTGCAACATAGACTCCTAGGATATGCAATCTCAGCCTGCCATGGAAGTCTACTGAATTACCAGCTACTCGGGAACTGACACAAAAGGATCACTTAAGACTAGGAGTTCAAGAACAGGCAGTATACCACAGGAATGCCTTGTAGCAAAAAAAAGAAGGGAATTCTGTTTGTATTTAACTTTTTTCTTTATTTGTTATTTTTAGTTAGCATACTAATAACCTTCATTTTAGCATTTTCATACTTAGATATACTTTATATATAGTTCTTATTTTCCACACGATATTACCTTTACCATCTGCCCTCCCTCTGTCATTCATTCCATTTCCTCTCCCCAAATAGCTCTTCTGTAATTGGCTTTATTTTGGGAGACTAACAAGCTCCCAACTCATGACACAAAGACTTATTGTTTATGAATGCTCGGCCTTAACTTATGCTTGTCCCACTAGCTCTTATAACTTATTTTTACCTGTTTCTCTTCATCCCCATTTTGTTTCAAGGCTTTTTACATTTCTTTCATTCTGTATGTCCCATTTTTCCTGTTTCTTCCATGTCTGGCTGGCCCCAGGCATCTCCCTCTCTCTCTCTCTTCCTGTTCTCACCAATCTAGATTCCTCTTCCTCTTTATTCTCTCTGCATGACAGCATTACCTATCCCTCCTCTGCCTAGATCTTGGTCATTCTGCTTTTTATTAAACCAATCAGATGCCTTAGGACAGGCAAGGTAAAACAGCAACACATCTTTATATAATTCAACAAATGCAGCATAAGGGAATATAACACATATTTACAGAGTTAAAGTAATATTCCACAACATAAACCAATGTAACACATCTTTACATAATAAAAATAATATTTCACAACATAAACAAATATAACACATCTTTATATAGTTAAAGTAATATTCTGCAACACCCCTCTTTTGCCTTCATATCATATGTGTCCAATTAGCCTCTCTTCCCTACATGCCTTAAGAGCCTTCCTCCTCCCTTATCTTCTCCCTTATACTTGTATGAACACATGAACACACAACACACAAACATACATGCATACACACAAACATACATACATAAACATACACACACACATAAATTTAAGACACATGTTCCTGAGTTTTACTTCTAGTAATTCATGGTATGCATATCTGTAATACCAGGACTCAGGAAATAGAGTCAGGAGGATTTGAAGTTCAAGATAACTCTCAGCTACATAGGAAGTTTGAGGCCAGTGTTGACTATGTTAGAACCTATCTTTAAAAGAAGAGGAGGAGGAAATGAAAACAGAAGGACTGAGATCAAAATTTAAAATAAGTAAGAAAATCTAGATGTAGATCAAATAACAGTCTGAAAGAATAGGCACATTTGTTTATCTGCAGCACAGGACGGCCTGAACACTGGAGCTTTTTATACTCTTTAAGCATAAGGCAATCCCTGATATCATTCATAAACAAGCAAAGGCAGGCAGATGTGTCTTAGTTGCCTGAGGTGTGCAGCACTCCTAATTGTACATATTCAAGATAACTGCTGGTCAGGCAACACATCACTCCTGTCTCTACCTGTAGTAGAGCAGCTGGGGTACTGACCCTACTAGGGATGGAGAGGACAGATGAAATAAAAGTAGGACCGCTAGAGAAGTCTCAAGAGGAGTAGGGATATTACAGACTTCCCCCAAGAACCAAAGGTTTTAGGCTGCAGTGTTCTGACTTTTCTGTCTCAGCTCCTGCCCCGAAGAAAACATTACAAACTTAAAGAATATCAGAGCTACAACAATGGTGAAAGGTCACTTAACCCAATCTGCCCTCTGCTAATAGAAAATTTATTCTGGCCCAGAAGAAGTCATCACTTCACTTAAGGGTTTATTTAACAAAACATATTAGGGAGAAAATAATCAAGTGCATGCAACAGCCTTATGTCCTTCATTCAGGATAAAATTCATTCTTACATATTTTCAGAGAGAAATTGAGGTTGATTCATTCAAGTTATTATCCTGGAATACAAAGAATAGAAACCAATAAAACAGACAACCATGTATATGCTCACAATCTAACAGGCTTTGCTGCTCTTAAAGCTTCTAATTTTTAAAATAAAGCTTTACATACACAGTTGAAATTCTTTTTATGTTTCACTCACCTCGTCATCTTTTCTACCCAGTCCCACAGGTTGTAACCATATTATTAAACTGGTGTCATCATTCAAAAATGTTTCTTTGTGCTTTTTGCCTTCCTATGTGTTTGTACAGTATATGCTATTTAAATATTTGAAAATATTTAATATGGTCCCATAAGCTTCACACGTACCACATGTATATGTCACATTCATTGTATTTATCCACTCTCCCCTCAGAGAAATTTTTGCTTTCTAATTTCACTCTAGAAAAACATTTGCCATAACCTTTCTTACAAATATCTTTGTGATTATTGAATTCAGATGAGATATTTTCTCTCATATTCAGACAAGGAGAATTTTGAGTATTGGACAGTGAGAATCTTCAAATTCATAGAATTTCTCCTCCACACTCATGTTATCAACAGACTGAAGATTATTTTTTCATCTTAAGCCTTAGTAGGATTATTAGTAATGCATAGAATTCATACTAGAATAAATATTTATATGTGCAGCTAGGTATGCATTGCAATTCTAAGATCAAAATTATCATATTCCCCTTTGCAATAAGTGTCACATGCAATACTGGAAAGTAACACTTCAAACAGAGTACAGGGAAAAATGTATTCAGCCTCAACTTGAACAAAGAATGAAAAAGGATCTGGTCTTTTTGACCTAGGCTTCACCCTCCAAACTTATCAGTTAAAATCAACCTCTTTTGCTGCCTGAGGAGAAATGAATTAAAGAACCAAAGAATGCTTGGAATTCATTTTACCAATGTATAGATGGAAGATGCTTGTTCATTCCTGGCTGCCCAGACCCAAAATAACCACACAGAAACTTTATTAATTAAAACACTGCTTGGCCTATTAGCTAAGGCTTCTTATGAACCCATTACTATTATTTTGTATTTCACAACAAGGTTCTGGCAGGTGTCTTTCTCCTTCGGCAGCTACATGGTGTCTCCCTGACTCTGCCTTCTTTTCTCTTATATCTCTACTTGGAAGTCTCACCTTGCTCTATTCTGCTCCACCAGAGGCCAAAAGAAGCTTCTTTATTAACCAATGCCAATAGAACATATTCACAGCATACATCACCTCCCCTTTTCTATCTAAATAAAAAGGAAGGTTTTAACTTTAACATAGTAAAATTATATATAAGTAAACAGTTATCAAGCAGGAATTACAGTTACAATATTTATATCTATTTTATATTTTCTTATAATTAAGGAAAACTATAACTATAAATTCTTCAACTCCATCAAAGACTCCAGAAGGATATAATATTACTTAAGTAAACAGGAAGTGCATTTTAAGCAACTTCCAAAACTCTAGAATTGACAGAGATGTCTTATTGCCTGTACAAGTACCCAAAGTTTTTTTGTAACATTGGGGAAGTTCTCTCATGAAGCAGGGACCCCAAAGGACTGTCTTACCTTATTTTGGCAAGTTTAGTAGTTGGAATTTCCACATCACCAATGGACTTCTTCCAGTGTAGAAGAATCAGAGAAGAATCTTCGAGTGTGGAAGAAGCATGGCCCAGCCATAACATGATATAACAAGTATCTTCAATATAACTACACACTAACAAATTAATCACTTGAAATATCTGTCATTCAGTTGCATTTTCTGACTCTCACTTTCCTCACATGCACAATAACATTGGAATAGTCAGACTTTACATAGTTCCAATGTGATAGGAAAAGAAAAGTGGTATCACATTGCATTAATTTTATTTCCCAAACTCTGAAGGTGGGCATGCTTCAGATTTTTGATTGTGTGACATGCTTGGTTATCCATTTTCAATGTTTCTAGATTAGCTGTCATAATTTTTCTTGTTTATGTGGATATGTGCCTAATATGTTTGGGATTATTTCCTAGGCAGATGTACTGCAAAGTCTACGTTTGTGTTAATTGTCTTTTGGTGCATAGAAACTTTTCCTTTTATACATTAATCAACTGTGATCCAACTAAGTTTTGTCTTTCTTATGTCATTATTTATGAAATATTTGCCTAATTTGATGCCATGCATTCAAATTTAGAAAAACTTTAAGGTTTTTCTTTACCACTTAGGTATTTAATATGTCAGTTCCTCTTTTTCTTTCAGGTTTGTTTTTATTAGCTTTACTGATTGCTTTAGAACGTTATGCACTTGTTACTGTTGTGCATGGCGTTTTAATAATGTTTTCTACATTTAATTGCTGCTATATAACTATGAGCTCTATTTTAAAATTATTTCTCTTTTAGCTGAAAGGATGTCTCAAGTGTTCAGTTCCCATGTTGATGGGCATATTCACAACTACCGTTAATTCCAGCTCTGAGGCTTCTGATGCACTACTGTGACATTCAGGAACTCCTGCCCTCACATACACAAACCAACACATAGACACAAAATATACATAGAATTGAAAAAATACATATTTTAAAATATCTATCTTATATATAAGTAATTCTGAATTATCTTACAAGTAATTACAGCTTGTCTGTAGAGTAGGATTCTTTTTCTAGGTAATGATATCCTTTACCTCCATTAATGCTATTTGACTGAAGTATGGGTTATATTTGTTGTGAATTTTGTAATAACATTTTTCCCTAGTGTACACATCAGATTTCAGGGTTTTCCCCTGTGTTTTTCTTATAAGTTTCTTATATTTTTTTCTTACATTTATTTATTTCACATGTGTACTAAGCTATCTCACCAGTCCTGTTTCTCTTTTAGAGGTCTCCCCTAATGTTCATAAAACTGCATACTATTCCATTGACAATGAGAGATCATCCTATATCTACATCCTCAGATCTGAATTTATAAGTGTGCACCACCATGCCAAGAATTTTGTGGATGTTGAGATTTTTATACTTACATGACAAACATTTTATTAACAGATCTACCTCCTAAACTCCTATACACTTACTTTTATTAGTAGCAAACCACAAATGTATGTACAAAATAAACCTATAATTTTATGTATGTTTTAGTGAGTAACCTTATTTCTTTAATTTATTGCTAATTTTATAAAATAATACAGTTAGTGATGACATTTTCATATATGCAATAAGGTTGTTTGATTATGTCCACCTACAACTACCCATACTTATAAACCTCTACCCTAATGCTGGTCACCTTCATGGTCCCTATTCCCTAATTTTACTGTTTACATTTTTATGTGAGTTTTTGGTTAGATTTTACATGCAAGAATGAAAGTGACTTAATTATGTAAGTTTTTATGTGATATTTTTATTGATTTTTATTGAGCTCTACATTTTTCTCTGCTCCCCTCCTTGCCTCTCTCCTCCCCTTCAACTCTCTCCCAAGGTCCCCATGCTCTCAATTTACTCAGGAGATCTTGTCTTGTTCTACTTCCCATATAGATTAGATCCATGTTTGTCTCTTTTAGAGGCCCCATGGTTGTCTAGGTTTTCTGAGATTGTGAATTGTAAGCTGGTTTTCTTTGCTTTATGTTTAAAAACCACTTATGAGTGAGTACATATGATAATTGTCTTTCTGGGTCTGGGTTACCTCACTCAAAATGATGTTTTCTAGCTCCATTCATTTGCCTGCAAATTTAAAGATGTTATTTTTTTATGCTGTGTAGTACTTCATTCTGTAAATGCACCACATTTTCCTTGAATATGAATACATTCTTTGGTTGAAGGACATTTAGGTTGTTTAGAGTTTCTGGCTATGACAAACAATGCTGCTATGAACATAGTTGAGCACATGTTCTTGTGGTACAATTGAGCATCCTTTGGATATACACCCAAAAGTGGTATTACTGGATCTTGAGAAAGGTTGTTTCCTAATTTTCTGAGAGATCGCCACATTGACATCCAAAGGGGTTGTACCAGCTTGCATTCCCACCAGCAATGCAGGAGTGTTCCCTTTTCCCCATTACCTCTCCAATGTAAGTTGTCATCAGTGGTTTTGACCTTGGCCATTTTACAGGTATAAGATGGAATCTCAGAGTTGTTTTGAATTGCATTTTCTGATGAATAAGGATGTTGAGCATTTCCTTAAGTGTCTTTCAGCCATTTTAGATTCCTCTGTTGAGAGTTCTCAGTTTATGTCTGTACTCCATTTTTTCGTGATAATTTCTGGAGGCATCACAATCCATGACTTCAAACTCTGCTAAAGAACTACAGTACTGAATACACTCTGGTATTGGCATAAAAACTGACAGGAAGACCAGTAGAACCAAATCTAAGATCTGGATATTAATTCACACACTTTTGAACACCTGATTTTTGACAAAGAAGCAAAACATATAAAATGGAAAAAAGCATATTTATAAAATGGTGTGGGCATAACTATATATCAGCATAGAGAAGAATGAAAATAGATCCATATCTATAACCATTCTCAAAACTCAAGTCCAAATGGATCAAAGAACTCAACATAAACCCAGTCACACAGAACCTCTTATAAGAGAAATTGAGAAGTACACTTGAATGCACTGGCACAGGAAAACACTTCCTAAATATAACCCAAACATCACAGACACTGAGAGAAACAATTAATAAATGGGACCTCCTGAAACTGAAAGCTTTTCTGTAAAACAACGGACACGGTCAACAAGACAAAACAACAGCCTACAGAATGGGAAAAGATCTTCACCAACACTATATCAGACAGAAGTCTGATTCCAAAATATACAAAAAATTCAAGAAATTGGTCATCAAAAGAACAAATAATCCAATAATTATATAAATTTGTAAAGGAGACTGAAGCTATCTAATGTCTCTTTCCTCCTTTCAAATAAGAGAAAAACATTAATATGTTCAATATCAATGCATATCATTTCTTGTGGTTATTTTCTAGAATTAAGCTTTTTATTGAAAATGTCTACAGTATTGAAAACAGCTTGGTATTGGCATAAAAACAGAGACACTGATCAATGGAATTGAATTGAAGATCCGGATATTAGTCCACAAACCTATGAACACCT
>JAQHUG010000075.1:5151865-5179997 GCA_028555095.1 Dicrostonyx torquatus | reverse complement strand
TCCCATTGTTACATTGATGAATATCTTTATCATCACCATAGAAATTTCACCCGATAGATGGAGAAAGAGTCAGAGACCCACATCCACATCAGAACAAAGGACTGGGCTCCCAAGGTGCAGTCGAAGAGCAGAAGGTGGGAGAAGATGAGCAAGGAAGTCAGGACCGCGATGGACTGGCCCATCAACTGATAAAGGGTTCCTGATCTATTGGGACCTCATCAAATCCAGCTAGACCAGGGCTGAATGAGCATGTTACCAAATCGTAATCTCTGAATGTGGCTGCCAATGGCGACGGACTGAGAAACTAATGATAATGGCACGGGGACATATCTCTTCTGCATGTATTGGCTATTTGGGAACCTATTCTATATGGATGCAGACCTTCCTAGGCCGGGATGGAGGGGCTTCCTACAGGTCAGGATACCCTGCCCCCTTTTTAGGAAGCAGTGGGGGAGGTCGGGTAGTGGAGGAGCAGGAGTGCTGGGGACAAGGGGTGTAATTGTAAATCTCTCTTTTAACAATAAGAAAAATAAAAAAATAACAAAGGCAAAAAAATTATACAAAGATATTTTTAAAAGTAAAGATGCAAATATCATAGATTTGTTAGATAGTCTAGCCACATTTGGAATGAAAGGGCAATTCAACTCTTCAATTCTGTAAGAATAGCAATATAAATCTCCATATAATTATTACTTTTTGATGAAATATTGTTTATTTCCTCTGGGATCAGAAACAAGAAAAGAGTATTTATTCTCAACATTTTCGTTCAAACCAATAGGCTTTGTTTCGCAGCTGCAAGTTAGGAAAGGAAAGGCAAAAAAAATCTTACTTAGATCAGAAAGATTCTAAACTACCTTTTATTTGTAAATTACATGTACGAAATATGTAGATGAATCAATGCAATCTACAAAATAAGTAATCAAAAGTAACAGTATACTCAGAAAAGAATAAATGTAAATATCAATATAAAAACTAATTGCAATCTGGGCGATTGGTGTCAAACACCTTTAATCCCAGCACATGGGAGATGAGGCGGGTAAATCTCTATGAGTTTGAGGCCAACCTGGTCTACAAAGGAATTCCAGGACTGCCAGGACTGTTACACAGAGAAACCCTGTCTCAATAAAAAGAAAACGAATTGCATTCATATAGTTTAGCAATAAAGACTTATAAATAAATAAACTGAGAAATACTTATGACAGCATCAAAAGTGATAAATTTAGGAATGAAGCTGACAAAGCTCATTCAAGACCTGTTCACTGAAACATATACCTTGCTGACAGAAATTGAAGAGTGAAACAAATACATTGTGTTTATGAGATAGGAGATTTAATATCATTGTCATTTCTCTATAAACTGATCTTTTAATTTATGGAATGGCACTCAAAAATCTGGCATGAATTATAGTTACAGAGAAGAAATTTGTTACCAAGGCAAAAGACTATGCTATAAGAGTTATAGATCATACAGACATATATCAAACCACACTAAACTGAATTTTTTGTATGAACATATTTTATTACATTTTTTAAACAAAGTCTCAATATTCAATACAAGAAGGTCTCAAATACTTGGTTCCTTTACATTTGCCTCCCACTGATCCTGTCTCTAAGATAAAGTTTTAAATGAATTAGTATGCAGGCAGATTAACATACTTCTGCCCTCTAAATTTGGTGCTCACTTCCATTTGCATATTTCAGAACTTAATGTCCAGCATAGTGTTAAAAGCATATGGGTCTCATGACCCATAAGGGATGAATGGGTCATGAGAGACATTGTTTTGAGAGTTTGATCAATACCTTTACAAAAGAGGCTTTAGGGAACATGTTTATCATTTCCATATTACACATCCTAGAAAGCAGTGATTAAACTCTCAGTAGACACAGTTTCTAGATACCAGGTCTTGAAATTCTCAGACTCCATAATTGTGCGTAGTAAATTTCCTTTGTTTGCAAATTCCCCAGTCTGGGTTATTTCAATGTAGCATCTCAAAAGCATAGATCTCCTATTTCTATCTGCAAATAAGAACTAGGACTGTAACAAAATCACAGTAACGAATCTACCTAGAGTCCAGATATTCAGTTCTAATGCCATTATCCATGGAAAGGAATTAAATTTAGTTGAAGAAGTATGTGAGTATAGGACACAGAAAGCACAGTGCAGGCCTGGACTATCTTGAAGTAAAGTTTTTTTTTTTTTAATGAAAGACAGGAACTTATCAAAGAGTTACATTTCCAACCTGAAAGAGCTTTGAATGTCCAAGACCAAATCAACTTGAGCTAAATAATGATATTGTGGAACTAAGGTCCATTGCTGATGGCAACACCTACACAGCTCATTGAACATGGGTGATGTTGAGCCAGTGCCTACATAGAGTGCCTACATATTCACCCCTAAGTTCCAGCATCTTTGATCCAGGAAGGTGCTCTTAATGCTATCAAAAGAGAAAAAAAACACAAAACCTGCCACAATGCCTTTATCTACAATAGTGTTTTGCTTGCAAGATAAACTAGGGCATAGGTGGCACAAAACTTGAAGAAGTAACCAACCAATAACTGATTTGCCATAATGTCCACTTCATGAGATCCAACCCATTCCCAAAACTGCATGGGTGAACAAACATCTGAGACTAGATACTCCAGGGACATAGGGAAAACCATGTAATGCTGCTCTAAAAAGAGGGAGGGGTCTAGTGATAAAATGACTCCCAATGACGTTCTGCTATGCTTATAGATCAATGCCTTGCTCAGACATCATCAGAGAAGCTTCCTCCTGCAGCAGATGGGAACAAATACATAGACCCACAGCCAGACATTACCAAGAGTGATAGACCTTGGGATATTCAGCTCTAAATGAGATACCTCCACCAAACCCCTTTGCTCACAGTTCAGGGAACTCTTAGGACGAGGAGGTGGAAAACTTTAAGAGGCAGAAGGAATGAGGACACCACATAACAAGGATCTTGAAATCAACATGAGAAAAGTTCCTTTGAACTCACAGAGACTAAGGCAGCATGCACAGGGCCTGCATGGCTCTCCACCAGATCCCTACTGTATATATTATGACTTCCAGATTAGTGTTTTTATGGAATTCCCAAGGGTTCAAATGAGTGGGGCTGTGATTTCTATGCCTTCTCTTAGAGCTCTTTTCTTTCTATTGGTTTGTCTTGTCCAACTTCAATGTCACAGTTTTTATCTTATTATATTTTATTTTGCTATGTTTTTATGAATGGTGAATGAATGAAAACCTGGCCACTAGGGTAAAGGTTAATAACTGAACTGTCACTTATACTTGCTGAGATAGGAAAAAAAAAAAAAAAAAACATCAGGCCGGGCAGTGGTGGTGCACGCCTTTAATCCCAGCACTCAGGATGCAGAGGCAGGTGGATCTTTGTGAGTTTGAGGCCAGCTCCAAAGCTACAGGGAAACTCTGTCTCAAAAAAAAAAAACCAGTTTTCTCCAATACAGTGACACTGAGTATAACAACCACTCCTGGACAGACTTCATGCTCAGTAGTAGTTGACCAACATATAATGGATTCCATAGATCTTTGTGTGTGGTTTATTGGTTTACAGTCTGTTTGTTTTCTTAGGAGTGTGGTAATGTTTGTTTTCTTGGTTTTGTTGTTGTATTGCTTTTTTATTTGTCTTTTTTGAGAAAGAATTTAATGTTGAGTAGGTAAGGAGGAGAACTTGGAAAAGGTAAAGAATATGGTCAAACCTATTTGAATTTAAAAATTGTTTTAAATTAAAAAAATATTTTTTAAAAAATTGATAATATGGCATTACAAGACATTAACAAAATAAATATCTGAGAACACTCATACTTACATAATTTCTTCAATAAACAACAGCTTCTCGCTCAAAAATTTTAATTAATAAATGAAACTGAATAAGTAAAACTAATATAGCTATTTGAGCACCATAGTAACAGTTGCTACAGGCAAAGTACACTGATAAATGCTATCACTACTGCATCCAACCTTAAGAAGAAATAGGGTAGTTACATAACCTCTAAATATATTTCCAAAACTTGTATTAATTACTGTGGTGGCTTTAACATATACCCACGTTTTTTTAAATAATCCTCCTTCTTGAAGATTGAGATAAATTAATTCAACTCCTCTTAAATTGAAATTGGTCATTTTCATTTTAAAGAATAAACCATGAACACAGAAAAAGACTAATTTTATTGGGGAGAAATCTAGCTAATAATACCTGAACCAAGTGATCAAGTTCAGTACCACTCATGGTAATCATTTGCCTACCTATATTAGATGAGGAGAAGGGCACTTCAACTCTATGGTATTATACCTTAAATGGACAACCTCAACCCAGTAACAAGAGGACTATCAGACAAATTCAAAATGAGGTACAAAATACCAGGCTGCTGTGCTTCAGCAGTGTCAAAGTCAGAAAAATGCAAGTAGAAGAAATCTGATTAAAATCTATGGTCAAATAATATATCAGAATCAATTTACTGATTTTGATTATTGCACCATTTCTAATGTGAGCTATGAGCATTTGAAGAACCTAAAAATAGTGTACATGGGAAATTATATATTTTTCAACTCATTTGTAGCTCTAAAATGACTTTTTCAAATGCTTAAAAACTCCATGGAAGATCTGTTGCAGATAATGCCAATTCTAAAATGTGGCAAAGTGATTCTAAAATTCAGTTGCAAATGCAAATGATCTAGAACAGCCAAAAACACTTCGGAAAGAATAATAAGGCTGGGAGACAAGCTACAAAATTTCAAGATCTTTAAAAAGCCCTTTATTGGGGTAACATTGACTATAAAATGCTGCATCTAGGTATTATAGATCAATTTGTGAGTTTGAAGATGACTATGTACCCATGACCCATGAAACCACAATGAAAATCAGTTAGTTCCATGAAAATGTTTCTCTCTTATATATAATTACCTTGTCATAAGAACATTTAACATAAAATATCCTCTGTTAGTTGGGGTAGCAATATAGAGAATTGCTAGTTACAGGCACTATGCTCTAGCACTTACTCAGTTTGCATAATTGAAGCATCATAACATACCCCAAATTTATGGGACACAATGAAAGCAGTGTTAAGAGGAGAAAGTTCATAGCACTAAATGCCTACATAAACACTGGAAAAATCCCACAGTCATGAATTAACAGAACATTTGAAGACTTTAGAACAAAAAGAAGCAAATTCACCCAAGAGAACTAGATGGCAGGAAATAATCAAATTGAGAGCTGAAATCAACAAAATAGAAACAAAGAAAACAATACAAAGAATCAATGAAACAAAGAGTTGGTTCTTTGAGAAAATCAACAAAATAGACAAACCTTTATCCAAACTCACCAAAAGAAAGAGAAAGAGTATCCAAATTAACAAAATCAGAAATGAAAAGAGGGACATAATAACAGACATGGAGGAAATCCAGAGAATCATCGGGTCATATTTTGAAAATCTCCACAAAGTTGGAAAACTTAGAGGAAATGAACAACTTTCTCAATAAATATCACTTACCAAAATTAAATCAAGACCAGATAAGAAAATTAAACAGACCTATAATTGCTAAAGAAATAGAAACAGTCATCAAAAGTCTCCCCCCCCCCGCACCACCAAAAAAAAAAGCAAAGCCCAGGACCAGATGGTTTCAGCTCAGAATTCTACAAGATTTTCAAAGAACTAATCCCAATATTCCTCAAATTGTTCCACACAATAGAAACAAAAGGAACATTGACAAACTCTTTTCATGAGGCTACAATTACCCCGATAAAGACATTACTAAGGAAGAGAATTACAGAGCAATCTCACTCATGAACATTGGTGCAAAAATACTAAATAAATTACTGGCAAATCGAATCCAACAACACATCAGAACCATCATCCACCATTATCAAGTCGGCTTCATCTCAGAGATGCAGGGATGGTTCAGCATACCAAATCCATATTTTCTCCTCTTCAAGTTCCTTGCACATCATTTCAATCTATGTGGTTATGAGTTTAGCTACTTTAATAAGTAGTGCCATATAGGATTTGTCCTATGAATAACTTCCTTAAAATAATGTTTTGCAGTTTCATCCAGGTTGTCACACATGGCAGGGTATTTCCTATTTTCAAGACATTTTTATTTTCCATTCATCAAGAGATGTCCAGATTGGTGATATTTTTTGATAATATGAATAATGTTTCAATGAATGAATCTCATCTAAGTCCTGATTTCACTTCCCTGGATTAGAGTTATATGTCACATATTTGTGTTCTAGTCCCATAAGTATAATTGTGGATCTATAAGATAGTAATGGATTTTAGAAAATCCTATCACCTAATAACATCTTAGCTATCTTCATGTTGTATCACAACATGTTTCTCATGTGTTTATAGTGGTTCTAGTATTAAAAAACTTCCTATTTTGCCAGTCACATAAAAGTATAGCATTATCCAATTTGCTATATTATATAACCCTGGTGAATAATAATAAAATAGCTGTTTTTCTATGTTTATTAAACTATACCTTTATATTTATTTTTACTGTGTTCCCGCTTATTTAAAACTTTAGTATAAAACTGTATGTCCCATTAGACCACATCTCTTAATTGTATCCTTTCCTTTTTTGTGTGATTTGATCATGTTTCTTAGTTTAACACAAATCCAGGCACAATCCACTGTACTATAGAGCATATTTTACCATAAGGACTAGATGTACAATATGCACATAGGTTTATATGAGCATACTTAGTTGTTTACACAAAGGCAAATTAGGCTAACATATTTTCCAGAATGGTTCTCCACAAAATGCTATATACAGCAATGTTATTTCTATATCACATGATAGTGCTATTTTTAAATTTATTTTATGTGTTTTATTATATATTTGTCTATCTGTGAAGAAGGATGCACTTGCTGTATGGATCTCACCATCTACCGTATGAGTTCCAGAGATAAAAATTTATCTGGATTGGAAGTAAATTCCTTTACTCACTGAGTTCTCTCAACAACCAGATTTTTTCAGAATCTCTATGCTGTCATCCATAGTGCCTGTACCAATTTACATTCCCACCAAGAAGTGTGCAAGGTTTGTCTATAGCTGCACACTTGCCAATGCTTAGTATCTTTTTTATCTACACTAACCATCTTAGCAAGTGTGCTAGCTTGATTTTTGTCACTATGACACAAACTAGAGTCACTGGAGAGGAGGGGACCTCAACTGAGAAAACGCCTAAATAAGATTTAATTATACGCAGGCCTGTAGGGTATTCTCTTAATTAGTGAATGATAGGGGTGGGCCCAGTCCATTGTGGGTAGTGCCATCCCTCTGCTGGTATTCCTGAATTCTAAAAGGAAGCAGTCTGAACAATCCATGGGGGAACAAGCCAGTACCCCTCCATGGCCTCAGCATCAGCTCCTGCCTCCAACATTCCAGCCCTGCTAGAATTCCTTGCCTGACCTCCTTTGATGATGAATATTGCTGTGGAAGGTGAAGTCAAAAACATCCTTTCCTCAACAAGTTGTTTGGCTTATGGTGTTTCACCACAGAAATAGAAACTTTAACTAAGACAGCAGGTATGAGAAAATTATTTCCTTGCAGTTTTGATTTGTACTTACTGAATGATTAATGACATTTCATCACGGCAATAGAAACCTTAACTAATACATCAAGTATGAAGAAATTTTCATTGTAGTTTTGATTTGTACTTACTGGATGATTAATGACTTTCACATTAATGATCATGCTGTTCATCTGTACGTAATTTTTAGAAAACTGTCTCTTCCGTTCTTCTGTATGTTTTTGCAGAGCTAGGGCTTTGTGCATTCAATGCATGCATTTTGCCACCGATAAACAGCCCTAGATATTCCACTCAGTTGTGCTTCCCCTTGTTAGGGACTTTTATGACTTCCTTTGTATATCTGTAAGCTATCTGCTCTGCAAACATTTTCTACCATTTTGTAGGTTACATTTTTTTATTGTTTGTTGTTTTATTTTGTGCTACTTTTTGCCCTGATGGAATTCCATTTGTCTATTTTTGCTTTTGTAAGCTTGTACTTTTAGTATAACGGCCAAGAAGTCACCTATAAGGTCAATAGCAAAGTCTTCCCAATATCTTCTTCTAGGAATTGTACAGGCTCGGGTCTTTAAGTCTTCAATTTACTTTCATTGACCTTGTTGAATCATGTCTCATTTCATTCTTCTGTGTGTGAATATCCAGCTTTCTAAACACCATTTGTTGAAATTCAGACAATTCTCCCTTTGTATTTTCATCACTTTTGTTTCAACATCAATGAACTGTATATGTGAGAAAAATGCATAAAAATTGGAAAGGAAAAAACCAATTATCTTTGTATGCAGGTGACATGATTTTATACAAAACAATCCTCAATGTGTTATAAAATAATTATGCCTAATAAATTCAGCAAAGCTGAAGAATACAAACTGCCAACATACAAACTAACAAACTATCCACACTCTAAGAAATTATCCAAAAGGGAAATGAGTAAAATAATCCCATTAAAAATAGCATTAAGAATGAATTCCTTCGGAATAAAGTTGTTAAGGAGGACGTTTACAAATACGGACACTGAAAATGATAAGATACTCAGGATAGTTTATAAGACTAAGTAATTAAAGCAGTATGCCATTCATTTAAGAATGGATCAAAGGAACAATGGAGAAGAAGATAGACCCAAGAAATAAACCTACACATAGCTGCTCAATTGACTTTTTAGTGGCAAATCAACAGAAGATTTAATAGGAAAATCTAGGATTATCAATAGACAGTACTCTTAAAATTAGTCATGTAAAAATTGAAAATCATCTCACAACTTAGAAAGAGTAAACTCTTAAATTTTAGAACTTTTAGAAGATGTAAAAGAATACTTTTAGGTAAAAGATTCCTTGGAAAACTCCATCTAAAGTAATAAAAAATATAAGGCTTCAGCAAAAATATTAATTCTTTTCCTGAAAGAAAAACACTAGAGGTGTAGAAAAAGGCAGTCTAAAGACTGAGTACTGGCACACTGGCACCCACCTGTAATTCCAGCTCTTGGGAGGTGAAGACATGAGGATCAAGAGTTCAGTGGTGGAGCAATAGGATGGATAAGGAGGAGAGGTGCTAGCCACTATGAACAATGACCTTAGTTCAATTTCAGGGATGCACATGAAGAAAGAAGAGAATCACAGCGGAAGGAACATACTGACTCCTGCAAGCTATCCTCTGTCCTCCACATGCATGACATGGCTTGTATGCATGCGCATACATACGAGCACACAAATAAGTAGACGTGATAAATAAGTAAATATACAACATATATCAATGCCAGGTTGGGCTACAGAGCAAGTTTGAAGCTAGTCCATACTTTATGAGATCCTGTCTCAAAATAAACAAATAGACTGAGAAAATCATTGCCAAGCTTATGTGATGAATATCCTTCAAATCTCAATATAGAAAACACCGATTTGATTTTTAGGGTTAAGGACTAAATAGGTGAGCTGGGCATGTTGGCACATGCCTTTAATACCAGCACTACAGAGGCAGAAGCTGCTGAATCTCTGTGAATATGAGGCCAGCCTGGACTACAAAGCACATTCCAGGACAACACAGTAAGGGCTTTTACACAGAGAAATGCTGTCTCAAAAGACAAACAAACAAACAAAAAGAATTGAATAAGCACTACAACAAAAAAAATGTACAGATCACCAAGAAACATGCAAAAAGATGTTCAGTATCATTAGTCCTTAGTTAAGTATCAATTGAAGCCATAGTGACAAACTTTTACATAACTTTTGGAATGACTAAAATGCAATGGATTAATAATAGTAAATAATAATATTAAGCAATAATATTCTGGTAAGGTTATAAAGCAACTGGAATTTCCATACAGTCTTCTTGGAAATGTACAGTAATGCTTTTACTTTAGAAAATAATTTCACAGTTTCTTTAAATGTTAAAACTTAAACACAAATATGACATAATTTAGTTATTCTACCCTTGAATATTTATACAAGAGAAATGTGAGTGTGTTTCCTTTCAAAGACTTAACCATGAATATTCACAAACACTAGAAACAATTCAACTGTCCATCTGTATGCAAATAAATAAAAAAAACTGTGGTATATCCATACAGTGGAATATTGCTCAAGGAATCTTCATTCCTTGCCATCATTGCATCACTTTGAATCATAGCATTTCTACTTTCTATTTAGACAAACGTTTTAACTACTGAAATTATGTTTCAAGAGATCTGCAAAGCACTGACAATCCATTCGTGGCACCCATGAAAAAACTGAAAGCACTCACTATGAACCATAGACAAGAACAGGGTCACCTTGTACATGTAGTGAAGCACAGAAGTTTGGTTTGGGGTTTTTGTCTGTTTTGGTTTTGGTTTAATGCTGGCTTGTTTGTTTTTTGCCTGTTTGCTAAATTGTTTTCTAAAGATACAGACAGTTCCTTTTTTAAAAATAACAATTTAATGTAATCAGCTACTAGAGAGTAAGCTTTGTCTATCAAACACTCAAAATATATCCCCTCGAAGACCAGTGAGTAGGAACCAATGTGTACAAAGAATTTGATGCAGAGATGGAGCTAACCATGGTTTTCAGTGCGAATCAATTACCACAGGTGGGTCTAGTAGGAATATAAGTAGAACATTTGGTCAAAATTTCCCCCCTAGGAATATATCTTAAGATGGAAGAGAAGATGATCATGATAATCATTTCAATATATTTCAATCGTGAACTGAAAAGACTCAGGAAGTCTAGTCCTAGCAGAGCCAGGATCCTTTGCTGTGTGAAAATCCTCTGGTTGAGATTTCACTCTCACTCCTTTCAGTTCCACATCTAGATTTTCAGATTTCCATCTTAGATTCAAACTGTGGGATTCAAAGAAGTCTCTGACAATCCCGACTTGTTATGCAAAATTTGCATGTGTATGCCTAATTCTGGGAAGGGAATCTTTAACACTGTCTGGAATCTCAAAGAAGTCTCTTCCTCTAAAAGATATGAAATTACTGATTTGGACCTAGTTTCTGTGAGTAAGCTTGGCATGGAGGCTATTCTGAGATCAGAGGTTGCCCACCTGCCTGGCCTGAAAACTCTAGAAGCAAAAACTAAGGCTGGGGCTTTATTTTTTCTGCCTGCCTGGTTATCTGCCTTGCAAAGCACATTAACCAAATTGAATCTCTCAAAGTAGTGGGGCGCAGGAGGAGAGGTAATGCAGGAAAACAAAAGCTCGGGGTAATGACAGGTTATTTGGTGTTGTGTCTTCTGTTTTTATGACACCAAATAACTTGTTTAACTGAACATTTTGTCATTTGATGCACTGCTTCTGTTGCATATACAGGTATCCCTATACAGGGGAAAAGGCTTGGACTTCTTGAGATAAGCTAAACATGGCTTCAAACCAAACTCAATCATCCTGGAGCAAGTTTCAAGGTTTTTGGGGGTTTTTTTTTGTTTTTTGGTTTTTTTTTTTGGTGGTGGGGGAGCTTTTCTTTTTTTCAAAATGGGAATGATAATTGCCTGTTCATGTTGCTATGCAGATAAAATATTACAAGACAAAATGCCTGGTAATAAAAGGAATGTGCTAATTGGGAAAAATTACTAGAATTCTCTATTCTCACCATAAAACTATTTCCTGGGTTTTGTTCCTTCTTTCTTTCTATTCTCTTATCTATTATGCTGCTTGGTCCCTCCTTTCTCTGTTCATTTCTCAGTCTGTCTTTTCTAGTACCTTCCTACTTCCTTCTCATCTCTCTTTCCTTCTCACACGCTCCTGCTAGTCTACTGTCAGGGAAGAAGAAAATATGAAGCAACGTGAAATATTCTAAGGCAAGAATAGTCCAGGGAAAAGAAAAGGCATTTGCTAAGTAAAACTTAAAAAATATACCAGATCTCATTATTGGAATGCAACATCTTCGCATGAAATTTTATATAAAAATATGCAATTACCTCTAAATTTACACTGTCCTATGAATGGCTTCTACCTCAGCCAAAGCCCGTGACAGGTTTCCTGTTGTACTCAGAGCTGAAAATGAATCCCTGGGTGTCATGGAGATTTGAAGTTCTCCCAAGAGCTTCTGAGCTTTTACTTAAATGAAAATCCAAACATGCAAGCAATGTTTACTCAGGGATTTGTTTAGTGCCTTAATTGAAATACAGCATAAGCTCTCTTAGCAATGGAATCAAGACAGATAGATGTCCAGATTACTGAAGTACCCTTTAAAGTAGTAACAGTAAGTAAGAAATAACACACATGCCTCAGATATGTTTCTAATTTCCAATGTGAATCTGTATTCACTTTGCAGTATTCTGATGCAGAATCTAAGCCTACACAATCAGTTTCTCTGGATAAAATGCCCCCATAAATATCATCAATGGTTTTAAATCTTTTATTCCTTTTAACAAGGAAGTAAAACCCAGTACACAGTTTTAAGCATATTGAATAAAAAGTCCTATTTATGATTTTGTTCTCAACTTGTATTGCTTAGCCTTCCACTGAACAGTAGTATTGTGAGATATATTTGATGGAATTTTTTGTATCACTTAGGTTTAACTCTGAAGCATATCATACATAAAGTGAAATGTAAATATAAAATATACAGAAAAACCATTAAATGAACACCCAGGTACCATGAGCACTCATGGAAAGCTGGCACAGTCACCCTGTCACAGTTGCATGCATGTTGTCAAAAATCAATCTAGTTCTTTATCTCTACGCCAATAACTCACTTGGTGGTGGAACATAATAAAACCTTAAAAAGGAGCTGGCCTAAGTGCTCCAGTCTTGCTCTTTTTCTTTCTTTTTTTTTTTTGAGATTATTTCAGCTACTCTAAATCTCTTACTCTTCTGTATGAATATAAAGAGACATTTCCTCCTCAAAAAAGGCAAAGAATTCATACTGACATTTTGATAAGGAGCATGGTAAATCTATAGACAAATTTGGGGTAACTGATATTCTAGTAATATTAAACCTGTCTTCTGACTCATAGCTCTATCTCTACTTATTAATATTTCCTAGAAATGGAATAAATTTTCTTATTAAATCTTGTGCATATAATATTAACCAATATTTAACGTGTTGATGCTATTTTAATGATATTGCTTTGTTTATCCTGTTTAATGTTAATGGGAAAATATAACATTCTTGCATTATTCATCGTTCATCTGAGGGCAAATCCTTGACATTTTAACTTTTAAATTTGATGCTAACTGTAGTTTTTTGGCTATTGCAATTTATCAGGTTAAGAAAATTCCCTCTGGGTTGCTGAGCATTCTTATCAGGAATAGACATCAGATAATAGACTTTGCTAAATACTCTATATATCTACTATGGTAATATTATTTTTCTTTCATGTGCCAGTGTGGTGAATGTTATTGATAGACATATTGGTTAGTAAGCAAATCATGCATTTGTTCACTCACTGTGTCTTATCATTTTATATATATTTAGAAACAATTCACTGATATTTTGTTCAAAATTTCTACACTTCACCTCATGAAAAAAGTTGATTGTTAACTTTCCTTCCCTGCAAACTTTTGTGTATTTTTTGATATTGCAATACTGCTGATATGCAGGATGAATTAAGAAGCATTCCTTCTTCTCTTCAACTTAGTGAAAAGTTCATTTAGGATTTGACTTCATTTCTTACTTAAATTATTGGCAGAATTTATCACGGAAATCAGCTTTATAATTTTCTTTCTAAATGGTTGCTTAATTTCCTTTCCTTTTCCCATTCTTCTTTTCTTCCTTTTTTATGTCTCCAAAGGTCTTGCTATTTATATGAAGCCTCACCTCACATTCATGATCCTCCCCTCTTAACCCCCTGAAATCTGGTATTGCAGGCATGAGCCACCATGTGTGCCTAATTAAAATGTTTAATTCATATGTTATTTACTTATTCTGGAATGAGCCTTGGCAACTTATATCTTTTTTAAGTACTTGGATATAAATTTTATGTCTCTTATATTGGAGTTCAATTTAATTTCCCATAGCATTTTTTTCTGAATTTACAAAATATTCAACTACTGTACATACAGTTTTCTACCCTTTCCTCCTCTTTTTGAGTACTCAAGTTAGACATTTTGCTATTCTGCAAAACTCTTCTTTGTATTTTTGTGTGTAGAAAAGGAAGGAATTCTCATAGACCTACTTAACAACTTCCATCTTTCTTCTATCTTCCAAGCATAGGAAATGTTCTAGTATTTTAATATCCTTGTACATTAACTCTTTCACCTATGTCATTTGTGACTTGCTTTTTTCTCCTTATTTGGTGTCTTGCTGTCTTGTTGCCTTTGAAGATTATATAATAGATAATTTTGTAGTGCATGTTAGCTGTTGCCACTTGAGTGCTAGAAAATTTTGATTCATTTAAACACTATTAGTAGTAGTATTACAGTATTGGGCTCCTTGATTTACATGTGGTCTTCTGGATTCCATATCAGAAAATGTTGATCTCATAAAACATGCCTTCTTCTGTTTTATTATTCTAATATTTTTGTAAGACTCATATAATATTCTGTTCTCAAAATTTTAGTAGGGTTCATCAGTGAAACTATTTAGCACTTATATCTTAAAGGTTTTTAAATATAAATTTAATTCCTTTAGTTGGTTTTGAGATATTTTTATTGTCTTTTTCTCCTGTAATCTGTTTTAATCTACTGTATATTTTGTTCATAATACTGTATATTTTGTTCATAATACTTTTATTTCTAGGAATTATATTTTGTTATAGTTCAAATTCTTTTCCTGGCCCTTATGGGTATTTTAACAATATTTCTTACTTATTTAAGTATTGCGAAGGTATTATTTCTAAATCTGTGCTGTAAATAGCTTATATTTCACAAATTCAACCCCAGAAGACTTTTGGATCATTTTAACTGACTTTGCAATTTCTCCTCCTACATATTTAGTGCAGTCATTTTGACTGTACACTACTCATTTTTTGTTCATTTAGAAATAATTAGAAATTTATTTCTAGAACATATTTTAAATTTTATTTTAGGTATATGCATGTTTGCCTGCTTGTATATCTGTGGACATTCTTTTTCTAATTTGGGTGTATTCACTTTTTAAGTATTAATATTTTACCTTCATGTATGAATGCGTACCACATGCATGCCTAGAGCATGTAGAGACCAGAAGAGGTGACTGATTGCCCTTGAACCGGAATAACAAATGGTTGAGTACATCATATCGGTGCTAGGAATCTAACATGGGTCCTCTTAACAAATGTCAGAGATCCCCAGTTCCTGTGAATCATTGCAGTGACAGCATATCTCATTACATTTATGTGTATGCAGGTGTGTTCAAATGTGAGCGTGCATATGTGCCAGAAGATAACCATGAGTGACATTTCTTGGCAACCATCTACATTTTCTTTTTGTAGATTGAGTCTCTTTGGCCTGGAACTTCCTAAGCAGGATAGGTGGGTTGACCAGGGACTTCCAGGGATCCACCTGTTTTCTAACTCAGTACAAGTCAACAAGCATATGCCACCATGCCTGACTTTTTAAAAATGCAGTCTGAAGACTGAACCCATTTTTTGTGCTTTCAAAGCAACCATACTAATAACTGAGCTATTCCTAAGTCCTCCTTATAGTTTGACTTTTTATCTAATAATTTATGTTTACCAATATTGCATTTCCTTTGCTTCCATGTATCTACATGGAGAAGTAACTATTCAAATCCTTTGCCTATTTTCAAGTCACTTTGTTATTGAGTTACTGAGGTCTTTATATATGTCTCATATTAGACATATATAGTTCACATGGTTTATAAATGTTTCTCACATTGAGTAGGTTTATATTTTTATTTTTAAAAACATAATCTATTGTACAAGTAACTTTAATAATGTGATGTCAAATTTATCTTTTTCAATTTATCTACTTTCTATCATTCATGCTTTAAGTGTCATCAAAGGCTTTAAGATTTTTAGAATTTTAGTTTAAATACTTAGCTTTGCCCAATTTTGAGCTAACTTATGTGAGATGGGATTAAAAACAAAACTTATTATTTAAAAATGATAACGAGTTGGGCCAGTGCTGATTATTAAATACAGTCCTCTTCTCTCTTTATTAAGTGACAGTGGCACCTTTCTCAAAAACCTGGATATCTGGGTTTATTTTTGGACTGCCAGCTTGATTATACTGCAACCATACATCTGCCTTTATGCCAGGAGCACACATGTTTAATTATTGTAGCTTTGCACTGGGATTTAAGACTTGACATTCTGAGTCCTAACATTTTTCTTCATTTTAAATAATACTTAAGCTAACTGTGGTCCTTTAAGCACCTGAACACCAAATTTTCTCATTTCTTCAAAAAAGAAAAATAAGCCAATGCAGTTTTGATATGTATTTCGCTGCATTTATAGAGTACTTTTATTTGTATCACTATCCTAATAATTCTGTCTCCTGATTTACAAGCATGAAAATGTTTCCATTGTCTTAATTATTTCTTAAATATTATTTTATACTTTTTAGAATTCATATCTTTTATTTTCTTGAACATTTGTTCCTCTATATTTTAGTCCTTTGGATGATGCTATACACCATTTTATTAAACCACTTTTCATCTTGTTCTTTGGTACAGTACAGCAACATACTGATTATGTGTTGATCATGTGTCATGAACAAAATCTGGCAAGTAGTTTTCTCACACTAAGGTACTAATGTACTTTTACCTTTCATTCTATTCATTTGGTATTTTACATTGACGGCTTTGCATGACCATCTCTTTGCATTCATAAAAAATCAATAATAGCCTGCAATAATCTTAAATTTCATTAGATTTAGTTTGCTATCATTTTTTTCTTGGGAGTTTTGCATCAAGGCAAATTAGTATGTGCTATTGGTTGTTTTATCTTTAGTTTCAAAATTACTGTCTCCTCTTTTATGATTTTTAAATAGTTTAGCAAAAGAAATGGTGTTAATTTTTTTTTCAAAATTCTTGTGTATTTCACCAGTAAAATTATTTGTTCTTGGACTTTTATTTTTTGATCACTACTTCAATAGTTTTTATAATTTTCCTAAATGGCAAATCTAATTAAGGAAGATGTGTATCATCTTTCTTACTCAAGTTAAATGGTGCTCAGTTTTCTTGATCTCTTCAAAAAAATCTACTTCCAGAATCATTGGTCTTTTGTTTTCTAGTTTCTGCTTTATCGAATAAATAATCCTCATTATTACCCCCTCTATAAGTTTTCTGTTGAGCTTGCTATTCTTTTTCTTTGTTTTTGCTGTATATGCCTAAGGTTTTATCGTTATTGCCGTTTCTTATTGCTTCTCACCATGCTCAGGACTGAGCCTAGGAGCTCATGCTCTTTGTATTTAACCACTGTGTTACAACTCAAGTCCTAAAGTTAAGTTATGGATCTGAGATTTCTCTTTATTTCTAATGGAGGTATTTATAGTGATATTTTTAATTAGTACTGGTTTTCTGTACCTCATAAGTTTAGTTATATTGCATTTTCATCTGAACGCATCTTTCAGTCTTGGGATAAAATTATTTCCATCTAGAGATATTTACATGCCCTCTGTCAAGCAGCTAGCAACCTGCAAGGTATCACTTTAAATTACATGAATTTGGCCGGGCGGTGGTGGCACACGCCTTTAATCCCAGCACTCGGGAGGCAGAGGCAGGCGGATCTTTGTGAGTTCAATGCCAGCCTGGTCTACAAGAGCTAGTTCCAGGATAGGCTCCAAAGCTACAGAGAAACCCTGTCTCGAAAAACAAAAAAAAAATAAAAATAAAAATAAAAAATAAAAATAAAAATAAATTACATGGATTTGTTTCTAGTATTTTATTGTTTATACATTTTCTCTTTAAAGGTTTTAACTTCAAATTTGTGTACATCTTAAGTTCAAATATGGGTGAGGACCATCTTGCTTTAACAAATTCTTAGGAATTGGTCATCTTGCTAACATTTCTTTTCATGGCAAGACAGCTTTTCATACTGTCTTCTGAGACTCCAGATTGTCTAAAATTAGTTCACTTTTACTTCATGGGGGTTAGCTTTTTTTAGAAAAAAAATGTCTTCAACAGCTCTTTACCTTGAGTTGACACAAGATAATAACATCTGTCCACTTAAAAGTATAAAAATGATCAATTTTAGTCGGTTTGTTTGACCCAGGCTCTAAGTACAAAAGTGGCCTTGGAGCATAGCTTATAACTTCATCTTTCAGTATCATCTTAGGTTTGGACACCGCAATACATTAACATTTAGCCATTTCTTAGTTGCTTTTAAATAATTTAAATCATATTTTTAAACCAGTGGTTATTAGTTATTTTATTTTTATTTTAAAATGCAAGGGATTGACCCAGGATGTAGAGCACGGTAGCTGCTTGGCAAAAAAAAAAAAAAAAAAAAAAAAAAAAAAAAAAACCTCCACCACTGAGCTACACCCAAACCCCGATGGTTAGTTTTTTAAATGGAGAACCTTTTTAATAAATTAGCATTTCCAAACATGGCATGGCAGTGCATTTCAGTAATTACAGAATTCTAATATTTGGAAGTTTGATGGAAGAGGACCACTAGATGTAAGAATTCTCATTTAGGACCAATATGTAATTTTCCTAGAATTTCTGAAATAAACCCTTATAGAGCTGAAGTAAACTCAAATGAATTTCAATGACTCATCTTCAATTTCTTTAATATAAAACTAATATGGGTGTAAATGCATATGAATTTCAATGAATCATCTTTTGAAAGCTTTTCAAGTGTAAAATATTTTTACATTTTGTAAATATTGATAAATGAACTTGGTCTAAAATTCTTTTTCTGACCGGTATCATAAGATTATTGGGGCACTATTGTTTCTTTTTGTATCATTGAAAACTTTTTATATATAATCATATATTTGTCTAGATCTACTATTTTCAAAATAGGGAGATCTTCAATTAAGGAATAAGTTCATTGAATATAACCATAATTAAACAAACTCCTTTTATTGAGTCACTTTTGTTAAATTATACTATCTAGAAATTGGTTCATTTCAAATACAGTTTTCAATGTATTAGCATAGAGTATTTCACAATATTCTCTTATTACTCTTTTCTGTATCATTAGTCAAGTCACTTATTTGATTTCTTCTTACATTGTTCATTCAACTGAGTTTTCATATAAATAATAATTCTGTTTTTGTAGTCATGTTTCATTACTTGTCATAACACTAAAATAAGATTACTGAATTGCAAGAAAAGGTACAATTAGCTTAAAATGCAGTGGGAGTAAATACAACTGAATCTTGACTCACAATTCTTAACTGCTGTTGGTGATATTCTAGCTTTTAAAAATGCACCTATTAGCTGAAAGAATTCACATGCTCACAGGTTTTTAGACAGACTGGGATCTGTAGTGTTTATTGCAAATCAAATTTCCTATATTTATGCAGGAGGAAAACAGTTATTTCAGTTTTCCATGAAGCATTGTAAATGTGCTTTTCAGTCTTCATGCTCAGATATGTGCATGTTGTCTTTGAGTTTCCAGTAATGTGATACTTTTTGTGTTTTCTCAAGAAAAGGAAAAAAGCTGGTTTGAGGATTTTTGCTAAATATTCAATAAACTTCCAGTGTTAAACAATTTTAAGATTGTATACACATATGAAAAGCTTTGATCTATGAAGTCCTTTCTACCTAAATCTAATTTAAGCTACCTATAAAAATATTTTTGAAAATATTCTATATTGCTTACTACTTGGAAAAGATGAATGATGTGGGAAGTCCTTCTGTATATGTGTTGCTTTTGTTGGTTAATGAATAAAGAATCTGCCTTGAATGGTGATAGGGTAGGATAGAGCTAGGCAAGGAAAACTAAACTGAATGCTGGGAGAAAAAGGCAGAGTCAAGAAGACTCTATGTAGCCCGGCCAGAGACAGATGCCAAATGGAACCTTGCTGGTAAGACACAGTCACGTGGAGATACACATATTAATAGAAATGGGTTAAACTAAGATGTAAGAGCTAGCCAATAAGAAGCTAGAGCTAATAGGCCAAGCAGTGCTTTCATCAATACAGTTTCTATGTGATTATTTCAGGAGTCTGGGTGGTCAGGAAACAAACAAGCAGCCTCCTACTACAGATAATTTTTTTGCTTTTCATTAGAGATTGATAGCTATTACTTTAAAATTTAAGTTAGCTGTATCATGCATATTTTATAAAATAACTCAAGAAAACCAAGTTAGAAAGCTATAAGAATTGTCATTAAAATATACTTAACTATGTCTTCATGATTATAAAGTGACATTTTACTACCCCCAGAGGCTTTCTAATAATGTGAAAGGCAGCCAACTTTTCTTGATCAACACATGAACATTGATAGACATTGAGTTGATAATGCTAGAGATTAAAGATGGTGTAAAAGACCACAATGCTTATCATCATTGTTCTCAATGGTTCCCTATGAAAGCTTCTTTGGTTGGTTTTCCTTCTTATTCTGGCAACAGATATGTTGAGCTCTCACAACTCTCTTCAGGCTTGTAAGCACACCTATTCCCATCCTACATCTTGCTGTCTTTTTCATTATGGAAAAGTATGCAATTAAGTCTGAATACCATCAATGTCCTGCCTTTGTATTCTAATATTTCAGACAATCGCACTCATCATTTTCCTCATTCATTTCAGAGAAAATGTACCCCCTTTCATTAAGTTTAACATTTCTTCATCAAAGACAATAAATACTATTCGAGACTAATACATCCTCACAGCTAAGATCAACACCTTCACATTCCTATTACTACAGTCACATCCCTTGTTACCTCTTCTATATGGGAACATACTCCCTCTCAAGCCTACCAGAATCCCATCAATGATTGTGACTCTGACCTTGAGTCCTCTTACAGACCCTTCTCCCTGTGTTTTAAATGTATTTTCCAATTAAATGTATTTTCCAATAGCTAGTCTTAAAATTTTAACATGTGTGTCTACAATTTCCCATGAGTAAGAAAATTGTTGAAAAAATATTCAATATAAATATGTCAAAGAAATTTTCTTTATCTACTGACATGATTCTCTGATTTTTGTTTTTGAAGACCTGGTAGGGACAGAATGAGGATAATGAATAATGAATAAAAAGCATTATGTGTGTGGAGTTGTGGGTGTAGATATCTATATCTATATATATATATATATATATATATATAATTATGGAGAACTAAATTTTAAAACATTTTACCTGAAAAAATATATTTCTTCATCTGCTATTCACTCTTCTTATTGATTTGTGGATGATTATCTTATCAAATGTTCACAACTTATGTTCATAATGGAATTTATAAAACAGATTTCCAAAATATGGGTTTTAGAAATATTAATAATCTTACCATAAAGATATAGGCATTACTGATAGTATGATGTCTCCCTTGTTTTATTGTATTTATAACATATGAACTTTTTATGTATATATGTACTATTATACATACTTGTCCTAGCCAGCTTTTAGAATGACACTTCAATCCTGCCCATCTCCAGAAATTCACCTTCTTATACAATTCCTGGCTGGATTGTAACAGGGATGGTATATGTGACTAATATATGCCATCATGATCTTTATGAGATTAAGTTACAGAAAACTGTGGCCTTTCTTTTCCTTAGTATATGTTACTATTTGGATTCCTTGCTTTGGGGGAATCCAACAGCTATATTTGTTAACTCATGACAAGAGGCTCCTGGCCAATAGCCACAGAGAATCTGAAGTTTATCAACAATTATGTGAATGAGCCTAGAAGTGGATTCTTCAATCACAGAACATATTTAGTTGACTTCGCTGGCATGTTGTCTGAAAACTCATGAAGAAATCTAAGCATGAAATATACAACTAACACCATCCCAGATTCCTCACCTTCATAAACTGTATAATTAATTAATACCTGTGTTTTAGCTTCTATGTTTCAATTTAATCATTTACACAGCAGTATATAATAAAATAGTATTCTATGACTTTATTCTCTCAATATTACATCCAGAAACATATTTATATCTTATAAATATAAGCTCTGTATTATTCTTTTAGTTATTGGTTATATTATATTATAACATAAGTATAACAATTTGTAAATCATTTACTATTTACACTTAGTCTGCTTCCACATGCATGTTGTTACAAATGATATTATGGTTACAAATAATATATCTACCCATTGAACAATGTACATTAATTGAATTTTTTCTTGGAATAAATTACTGGAAGTGGAATTGCTCCTTTAAAAGCTATAATGTTTTCAAATTTATATATTCAATTGCCTTCACCAAAGGCTATATGAATTGATTTTCTACCAATTATATTTGTACCCATTTCCACATTTCCATGTGAACATTAGTTTTTTCTATTTTCTTTATTCTGGTTTGAAAATTACATTTCCTTAATTTCAAGTGTAGTTGAACCTTTATAACATTACTAGTCATATGCATTTGTTTCCTTTGTAAATTAAGTGTTTATTCTGTTTACCCATTTCCTTATTTTGCATCATTTTATAGGTTCATAAAACTTTATTATGTGTTAAGCAAATTTAATCTCATTTCTGGCCTATATGTTATATTTTCCTGAGTTTTATAATTTTAATGTGTTTTTTCAAGTTTTTAGTCAAATGTATGTGATATATTGTGGTTTCACTTTTCATGCAAGTAAAACTCAAAATGTCTTCTGTGAACCTTTGTGACATTTTTCTTTAAGTAATATCTATGCACTTTTAAAAAATACATTTTTAATTAAAATAGGACTATATCACATTTCTCTTCTTTTTTATTTCTTCCTCCAGCCTGTCTCCTGTCTCCCACTATCTTATTGATGTCTTCTTTTTCTTTAGTATTGTTCCATATATACATTTATGTATGTGTATGCACAGATATATAAATAGAATCTGTTGCATTCTTTTTCTGTGTATAGGTGGTATTTTTAATCTTAGCTAATTTTTTCACAGTAATATAAATTAAGCACATATTTTACTTATCCTCATTAGGTTTTGCCCCTGATATAATGGCCAAATATTACCTGATTTATCACTCCCTTAACCTCAAGTAACAGAGCTTAGAAATAGGTATCTGCTGATTGAGGGAAAGATGGGAAAATGAGCATAGAAATCTGCCTTTAACCATAATAAAAGGCCTACCATAATAAAACTTATAACTGAGCAGCCACCCATATTGCAAACTCTAAACCGGTGTCCAAGGCAATATGTTGGCTTATGCCACAATGCTAGAGTTACTAGTTCTAAAGGGTATTAACTTAATTTTCCTTAGATTCTCAGATAGACAGTCACATCATACTAAATGACTATTCTTTCTCATCTTGTTGAATAAGCATGCCTCTTAGTTTTCTTGTATTCAATCTATGACTTTCATAAAGATGATGGTAACGGTGGTTATTAGAAGCAATATTGACTTATTATTGATTTTAATAGCTATTTGTATTGCTGTAATTATAATATTGTCTGTTATTGTTATTTTTCCATGTAATGGAAATATTTCTCTACTGTAATTAAATACTTATATCAGATTGAATGTTAAGTTTCCTTAAGTACCCTTTCGGTATCTATCAATCAAGGTAATCCTTTGAGTTTTTCTTAAACTATTAACATAATTAACTTCATTAAATTATTTTGTGACTGAAATTCAGGTGAAATGAGTGAATAGCACTCTCCAGAGACTGCCTCCTGGCAGAAACATAAATTTAAATAACTATCCACATATGAAAACATCTTCATAAGTATTAAGGCAGTCATGCAACACACTTTTTTAAAATGAACACAGAACTTGTCCTTCATCTCTAACAAATGGTTCATCACAATAAAACTCAGAAATGACCAGGTATGCATATCCCAAATTCTAAGCCAATGTCGTAGGCCAAGTGTCTGGATTTCAGGATGCACAGTGGTTATGATCTGTATTCTGTACCACTTCTGAGAGGGCTTCAGCTGCCCTTGCCACCACAAAGTCCTCAGTAGGACGCCGTCTCCTGGAGGTTTCAGGCTAAACCTAGTGCCATAGTGGCCCCAGTAGTCCTTAAGTCTCAGTCCAGTGAGCACATGTTTCATTTCAGCCTGGAGGGCTATGGGCTTCATGTCCACACCAGAGGACCCAATCAATAAGTGTAAATATAGGCTTGAGGTCTAAACAGCAAATGACTTAAACAATAAGCAAACTGCTAAAAAAAAAAACCCTAAAATTTAAAAAGAATATGCTGAAAACAGCAAGAGAAAAGTTAACACATAAGGAAGTTTTAATGTGGCTACTCATTATTTCCTGGCAGAAAATTTACAAGTCAAGAGAACATAAAATGATTGTCTAAGTGCAAAAGGAAAAAAAAAGTCCCACACAAGGATAGTATCCTCAACAAAGCACTTCTTCAGGAACAAACAAAAGTTGAGGAAGTTCATCACCAGATTTATAAGAACATAACAGAATCCTTCAACCTGAAAAAACAATGCTATTGAGTAATATATAAAACTATAACACACTAGTAAAAACAACCTTTTAGATTTAGAATGCTTTAGTGCTGTAATTATGAGAAAATAAGCATTCAGATTAAGAATGGTTTAGTATTGTAATTATGGTATTTAAGCCATTTATATCTTTAGTGTGAATGTCAAAATATTTTTAAATGCCCATAATAATTTGCCAAAAGGAATGTAAGGGTAAATAAATTAACTTTTTTATATATTCTTATGGCTATTTTATCCACTTCTCTCCTCCCTTTGTATTTACCAACTGCCCTACCCAGCTATGAAGCCTAGAAATCACAACAGCCAATATGTTATGATAACCTTAAGGGTGCAGTAGTGGCACACATATGTTGGTAATAACCAACAGCTCTCAGTTTGAACGTCAGACCACTAAACAAGATGAAAATAATGTCTGGTACTAGAAATCTAGCCAACTGTTCAGAGCTAGTTAAATCATATATCTTAGAGAACCTACAACCACCACTTTAATAAACCAACATAATCCTAGCTACATTCTATATATTTGTCCTTATAGCCACAGATAAGGAAAGTCCTTACTCCTCATCAAGGGAACTTACCTTTTCAACAGATGGAGACCATTACAGAAAATCACAATCAAGTACCAATGGATATATCAACAAAACAAGTCCCACACCCGAGGCTCAAGAAACATTCTGAAAGAGGGGTAAAAGACTGTGAGAGAAGAGTCAGGTCATTAGAGAATGTGCTATGAAACTGTGTCTCCTTATAATGTTAGAAGCTACATCCATAAAGTGTCACTAACACGGCTGCCTCATCTTGAGCTAAGAAAGGACAACAGATGTGCTAACATGGACAGGGGAAAGAACACGAGGACTCAGCCCTACACCAAAAAACTGCAAGCAACTAAGGAATGTTGAGAGTGGGAGAAACAGTCTTTCCTAGGCAGGAGCACACAAATTGGTTATTCAGTACCAAATGGCCAGTGCTGAAAATATGCATATGAGTAATAGTATATAGACTAAGCAGATTATACTTAGGTATATACATATATCTATACATAAAAACTAATTAAAGAAAGAGGCCACAAACGTGAAAGAGAGCAAGGATGGGTGAATAGGAGGGTTTAGATAAAGGGAAGGGAAGGAGGAAATAATGTTATTATCTCAAAAAATAAAAGAAGTAATAAAAAAGAAGTAAATTGTGATGTTGAAATTCAAGGAGGAGAGATAAATAAATAAAATGAAAGTGTTATTTTCTCTTATTTCCAATTGTACTTAAATTCTTATTGGTTTTAAGTAATCAATTTTATGATTTTTTATAAGTCTCACAGTAATTATAAAGCAAAAACCTGTAATAGGAAAGCAAACATAAATAAGAAATAAAGGCATACCAATAGATAAAACTACTTCATACATAGAGACAGATGAGAGACCCACAGCCAAATATTAGGCAGAATTTGGGGATTTCTTTGGAAGAAGTGGAGGAAAGATTGTAGGAACCGGAGTGGTCAAGGACACTACAAGAAAACTCATAGAATTAACTTGGGCTCATAGAGGCTCACGGAGACTGAACTACCAGGGAGCCTGCATGGGACTGACCTAGGCACTCTGCACATGTATTACAGTTGTGTAACTTGGTCTTCTGTGGGACTCCTAATGGTGGGAGCAGGGGCTGTCCCTGATTGTTACCTGATTTGGGGACCCTTATATCCTATAGCATTGCCTCATCCATTCTTAATAGAAGAGGAGGTACCTAGTCTCACTGCAGCTGGCCTGACCTTATCTCTGAAGAGAAACAGAGGAGGAGGAGGAGTGAATGGGTAGGAGAGCAAATTAGGAGGAGAGAAAGGAGGGGGAACTTAATTTGGGATGTAAAAATGCAAATAAATAAATAAAAACAAAAATAAAAATGTAAAAAATACTTCATTATAAATGAAGATAGTAATGTAAGAAAAACTAAAGACTCTTCAAAGTATCTAGAAAACAATGAACAAATTGTTACCAGGAAGTCCCTCCCCATCAGTAAATATTTGACTGTAAATTAACTCTATAATTAGAAGACTCTGTGGCAAAGTGGAAAAACACAGGATGCTGATGTGGGATTCCCCTCTGTATGTTGCGAATATGTTTTGTTGCCATTAGTTAATAAAGAAGCTGTTTGGGCCTATGGCAGGGCAGAATAGAGTGAGGCAGGAAATCCAAGCAAGCAGAGACAGAGGAGAAAAGAAGGCAGAAAAGAAAAAAAAAAGAGGAGAGAAGAAGCCATGTAGCTGTTGAAGGAAACAGATGCCCAGTAACCTCAAGTCTAGTAGTAAAATACAAGATATTAGGAATGGGTTAATTTAAGCTGTAAGAGGTAGTTAATAAGAAGCCTGAGCTAATAGGCTAAGCAACGGTTTAATTACTACAGTACTGTGCAATTATATTGGGTCCAGTTGGCCAGGAATGAGCAAGCAGCCTCTGCTTACAGGATGCAACTGTACACTGCCATGCAGACTCCCTTCACGTGGAAGGACACATAGAAACAGGAAGTTAAGGGATGAAAATTAGGTAGGCATAGAAATACTTAGATAAAAACATATAAGTCAGAAATTATTTTTTAAAATGCATATAATTTTAGTATAAAACTCAGTAAAATAAAGTAATGCTTCCTAATTCATAGTGGAGTACCTAAATAGATAACACTAGTATTAATAGTCTGAGAAGGAAGGATGGACATCCATAGGAACACTACTATTCCGATTTTATCAATAGACTATATATGTACAAAATTGATACAGAAATATTAAATTTAAACTATATTTTAGCTGTGCCAAATGCAGCATGATGCCCCCAAACTGCATAATATTAATTCTTCTCAAGCTTACCTGAAACATTCTCCAGGACAGATTATATGGTAAGCTATAAAATCTAAAGAGGTTTAACAAAATTAATAAAAATTATTAAATATATTTTCTTAACACAATTGAATAAATCTAAATAACATTAACATGAACAACTTAGAAAAATCAGAAATATATAAAAACCAAAAACCTATTCCTGAAAATTGATGGCTAACTGAAATGAATTATAAAGTAGATTAAAAGACAGATAAAATTAACAAAGGATCACTGGTATGAGAAGGTTTATGCTATCAAAAAGATTAATCCAAAAATATCGATGCAATTCTACTCAGGTAACGCTGCCTGGGCTGAATAAGAACAAAGTAGAAAATGAACAGACGAATGAGCAAGATTTAATCACTAATAAAAAATGTCCTGTCAAAGAAAAGCTCAGAATGTGACTGCTTCCACTACTGAATTATATTAAAATATAAAGAATTCGTGTCAATATGTCTTGAAATTTCTTTCAAAAAAAGAGAAAGGACTAGTATCAAACTCATTTCGTGAAGCTAGCATTGTGCTGCCCTGATAACAAAAAATTAAAAGTAGGTAATTGAAAACGTAATAATCTCCATGGTGAACAGAGATGAAAGAATCTTCAACTAGTATATTTGATGATGAGACTGCCAGGTTTGAATGGAAAGTTCAAGCCCTGTGATGGCACAAGTGGTCCTGTTTAAAATCAATGGTTCGAAAAGTAAAACAAAAATGTAAAATTGTGGAAGAGTGACTTTTAGAAAGCCACATTAGAATACTACTCAGTGGAAAAAAAAAACAATGACATCTTGAATTTTGCATGCAAATGGATGGAAATAGAAAACTCTATCCTTAGTGAGATATCCCAAACCC
>JAQHUG010000075.1:5131114-5150984 GCA_028555095.1 Dicrostonyx torquatus | reverse complement strand
TTGGGCTTCCCATAGGGCAGGGTATCCTGCCCCATCTTAAGGAAGCAGGGGGAGGGTGGTGGGGTAGTGGGGGAGCGGGAGGGCCGGGAACAAGGGGAGTAAATGTAAATTTTTCTTTTAACAATAATAATAATAAAAAAAAGAAAGCCAAGGGTGGATAAGAATGGGAGGGCAATGGGGAGGAGTGGGAGTAAATAGAATGTGTTGTATACATTCATGAAATGGCCAAACAGTAAATTTAACTAATCAATCAATAAAAAATCTTCAAAAATAAAACAATCTGGGGAAAGGGGAAGGAGTCGGGGGGACTGGGAGGAGGGGAGGCTGGGGAGGTTGTGATTGGGATGTATTGTATGGGAGGAGAATTAATTTAAAAAATAAAAATGAAATAACCAAAACAGCCCTGAAGCAAACACCATACAGATTTCAAGCTATATTATGGAAACATAGTAATAAAAACAACTTGATATTGGCCCAAAAAACTAACCCATAGCTCAATGAAACAAAGTGAAATACCCAAACTTGTGTCCAAAAAAGACTACTAATACATACTGAGAACATTTTTTTTTTTTTTGGTTTTTCGAGACAGGGTTTCTCTGTGGCTTTGGAGTCTGTCCCGGAACTAGCTCTTGTAGACCAGGCTGGTCTCGAACTCACAAAGATCCACCTGTCTCTGCCTCCCGAGTGCTGGGATTAAAGGCGTGCACCACCACTGCCCAGCCTTTTTTTTTAAACAAGTGGCTTAAAAATTGGAAGCACAGCCATAGGAAGAAGTATATAGAATAGTAGAAGAGAATGGTGGGGGGATGGTTGTGGACATTTCAACTGGCCAGAAAGAATAAATTCAAGACATATATTATACAACATGGAGATTAGAGTTAACCGCACAATACAATTTTAATAAATTATTAGAGAGTACGTTTTAAATGTTCTCAGCTTAAAATTATACCTGTGTGATTCAGCCAGTCCACAGTATGTGTAGATCTACATTTCAAAACATTGTGTTATTCATAATAAATTCTATTTTATGTGTAAAACTTTAAAAATTAAAAAGGAAAGATCCAAAAGAAAATAAACTGTGCATTCTCAAACTAAGCCCTTCTGGGACAGAGACTATTACTCTTTCCATCACTTCTATATTTATTGGTGTACTACATTAATGGAATTTTTGAATCTTTATTAATATATGAGGTTTCCCTTTTAGTTCTGTCTTTGTCATACAAGGTTTCCAGAAGACTACTCATTTTTAAAACTGAGAAGTATCCCTTACTTATGAAAAACTAAAACTAAAATCTCACAGAAAGTATCTGTACTGTAAATGTTCTGGAAAAAACTATTTAAGTGTAGAAAGTATCGCTTCTATATTTTTGTTCTTGAGAGACTTGCTAGTTATCTAACAACTTTTTTCTAAGCTTTGTTTTTGTCTTTTGAGACAGGTTTTTTCTTGGTCTATAGCTAAGGTTGCCCTGAAAGTCACACTACTCCTGCTTTGGATTCTTGAGTGTTGTGATTACAGGATGTCCAGCAAATCTGGGCATTTTACACTTATTATTTTTCTATATTCCTTAATTTGTTTCTGAAAATTTTCACAGAATTTTAGATTTACTACATTGTCATTTTCTATCACTCTAACTCCATGCATACTATCGATAAGGGGAAGCAAAATGTGGTTATTTTCACTGAATGCTCTAAAGTCAGTCTACCTGGGTTTGCAGTCTTTCCTTGCCAATTTACTTAAATTCTCAGAATTTCTCAATTTAAAATAGAACCTATTTCAGCATCTTCTTCACTGTACTGCTGCAATGATGAAAGCAGTTAATTCTATAAATGTGCCAAACAAAACAGTATCTCACAAAACGGTATCTTAAATATATTTAGCCTTCAATTATTATTGTGTTAGTTTCCTGGGTCTCTCATACAAAATACAGCCAAGTGGAACATTTAAAGCCACATAGATTCATTCTCTCTGCTTTGGAGCCCTGTAGTCTTAGAAGGGTATAGGGCCACACTCCCTTGAAAAGCTACGGGAGGAGAAAAATGAGCTTTTTTTTCTCTTCCATTCTCTGGGTTCTCCAGGAATTTCATACATGTTAGCATGGCTTAAATTTCTACTCTCATCTTCAGGCATCTTTTGTCTCCAGTCCTCCGTTTTTATGTTCCTATGTATTGACAAGGACATTGTTGTTGCATTTCGAGCCCGCCCTAATCCAGAATGACCTCACCTTAGGTAATAATATCTGCAAAGCCCCAATTTTCAATAAGGTCACATTCTAAGATCAGGTGTGATCTCATGAATATTAGGAGGATACAGCTCAAATACTTCTTTTTAAAAATATTAATTTATTTATATTTTATGTACATTGGTGTTTTGCCATGAGTGTTGTGCCTTCTTAACACTTTTTCCCTCTTATATTATCAATTACCATGTATTTGTCACTTGTGGTTCATTTTGAAAACTGGCTGGCATTTATTTTCTTTACTGTTTCATTTTTTTCTTTGATATACAAAACTTTCTTTTCTTCCTGATTCTTAAAAATGTTTTCTATCTACCTTTATGGTTTACTTTTCCCTTTTTTAATTTGGCAAAAATTATATGAATTTGCTTTTATTTAACCACTCTATCTATTCTCTAAAGTCTTATTATGCCCCATTCGTCATTCTTATCAAATGAAGTTTTGATTTTATTTTTGATCCCAAATTATTTAGTATGATGTATTTCCTATGTTGTACATGGTTTGGCTTGGTTATTTACCTGTAGTTTTTATCATATGGACTCATTGAGTCATGATCATGTCTTACAGTATTATAGCCTAAATTTATAGTTTATGAAATACTTTTTCTTTTTTGATGATTAAGATATAGTATTTTTAAATATTTCGTGAACATTTAGTTAAGCCATTAATCTTGCAGGCACAAATATGCTGATATAGTTATTTTCATAGAGCTAAATACTTTAGTTATGAAATTGACATGTGTCTTCCTACCTTTCTTTTTTGAGTATTTGTAGTGCAAAAACTGTTACTTGTAAATCCAACTGTCTTACCTTTCTTTTTAGGAGCAAACACCTGACTGGTTATTAAATGGGTTTGTTGCCACTCAACACAAAATAGTATGTTTCCAGCTTCCCTCATGGCTACCATGTAACTAGATTCTGGCTGCTGTGGTATATTGCCAGTGTGGAAGTGGCAGGTCATCTTCTTCTTCTCCCTACTGGAATATAGAATTGATAGGCTGGAACTGGAAAAGCCAGTTCAGGCTACAGAAATGCTACAGATGACCCTCAACTTATAATGGAGTTATGACCACATAAAACCATCATAAATTGAAAATATTGTAAGTCAAAATTACATTTAATACAAACTGTATACCAACATAGTAACAGCACAGTCCACTATAAAGGGTAGGTCATTTCCTCTCATTCTCACACAGCCAAAGGGGAGTTGTGGTTTACTGTTGTGGCCTAATATGACTGAGAGTTCACACTGTATACTGCTAGACTAGGAAAAGATCCAAAGTCAAACTTCGAAATACAAAGTAGTCTTTTTTGTGTTCACCGCATTGTACTGAAATTGTCCTTGCTAGCATCCTTTTGCTGCTAAATTCCAAGGTACTGTTTTCAATCATTATTAAACTTTGACTTTCTAGAACATTTCACACTCATTTTACACGATATGATTTTCTTCTGGAATTCTTCCAGAAGCTCAGAGTCATATTTATGACTTCTAAGCTGAATGTTCCACGGTTACATCAAAACTGAATGGCTCTTGTACCCCCTTAAACTTACTTCTGTTAGTTATTGTTTACAGAGCCAAACTTGAAAACATCCTTCCTTTTTCTTCCTTCTTAACTGTATTTCCAATTAGCTATCAAAGCATACCTCACAAATACCCCTTAAATTGTATCCTAGATAATGTATTAATTCAGATACCCCACTTACATTTTTCCAATGCTGGTGTTGAATGCTGGGCTGGCACTTTACTGTTGAGTAACAACCATCTATCCCATTGACTTTGTCTTAGGCTATTCCAACTGCTGTCTTCATGCTTCTAGTCCCTCCATAATTCATAAAGCTACCCATCTTAAATATATTTGGTAGTATAACCACCTTGCTTCAAAGCCTGTATTGATTCTCTATTGTTAAGCTTCATTGTTTAAATTCTTCATTGTTTGCACCTTTCTTGTAAAAAACCTTTGACTCTCAAAACTCATCACATGATTCCCTACATAATACCTGTGCTCTAGGAACAGATTTCTCATTCCACTAGAAAACATGCCAGATGCACATCTTTTCACAGCCTCATAGGTTGATACCTGTTTTCTTTTAATAGAAGATCACCTTTATGGTTTTTTTATGACACACTCATATTCATCAGTCAAATCCCAGTTAACACGTCACCTCTTTCAAGAAAACTTCCCTGGCACTCACAGTTAGGACTCAGTCACTGGTACTCCTTAAGACTACCCATATTTTTGCTGACACTGTTGCTATAGTATTAATCAAGTTGCTGCTCTCTTATTCAGGGCCCATTTCCCTCCTATATAAAATAAGCTTTGTGAGAACCAGAAACTGTGTAATTTATTGTTGAATGTAGCAGTGTCTACCTCAATAAAAGGCCAGTAGCCAGAATCAGATTAAATAAAAGATTCTTGGCTAACTATATACTTATGCACTCCCAGATCACTAGTCACTAAAATTTCCATTTTCACATTTGTCTTACAGTAGTCAACCTTATTAAAATATGTTTCTAGAATGGGCTGAAAGCATTCATGGTTATTTTACCATACCTTACCTGAAATTGTATGAAATCATGAATTTTCAGTACTATTGGGCAAGAGATATATCATATTTTGTTCACAAAACCTTTGATTCTTTTTCAGTAATTATCTGTGTCATCATAGTAGCTAAAGATGAACAATTCATTGTTTCTAATTAATAGCCATGTTCTTTTGGTTGAACATATTGCCATATAGTCCCTTATTTACCTACTGACTACACTGCACATTCCATGATGACAGAGATTTTGGGTGGTTCCCTAAGAAACCCCAATCAACACCCATTTTTTAAATAAATGAGTAATGAAAGTGTGTGTGTGTGTGTGTGTGTGTGTGTGTGTGTGTGTGCTCGCACACATGAACTTATATAAACAGGGAGGCTAAGACAGTTGACTCGGTGGTTAACAACATGTACTGCTCTTAGAGAAGATCTAAGTTAGTTCCCAGGCCCTGTATCAAGCAGCTCACAATCACCAATGACACCCACAGCAGGGCATCTGACATCATCTCTCATCTCTGAAAGTACCCACATAAATGTGTGTGTACAAATAAAAACAAAATGCTTCTTTGGTATTAGAAAGAAATGATAAGGTAGCTAAATTATCATTATTGTTTCTCCCAGAGCTCTTACCCCCTTTATTAATCAAGGACAATGCAAAACCTTGAGTCAACTATAGTCTTTTACATCAAGGCACATCTCCACAGTCAAGACCTCTTGTAGTTCACAGTCTGTTGTTCTATTATTGGAATCATCTGACCATGGCATCTATCAAGAGCAATGGAGAGCAAATGCTTACTTTGAAGTGTGCCCTAAATATCAAATCATGAGAAGCATGCTCTAATCATAAACTCTAGTATTACTATTATCCCTTACAGAGCACCTTACTAGGGTGTATATTACTTTTGATCCAATGCCTGCCAAGAAGAAACTTAAAGGGGCAAGGATTCATTTTGGTTCACGGTTTGAGAGAATATAGTCTATTGTGGTAGAGGAGCATAATGGCAGATGGCTCGAATAAGTGGTGGGACATGAAGCTGGGACTCCTTACACCCTCACATCTTTTGTCCTTTATTTGTTTTTATTTTATTTTTTACATCCTGACTACAGTTTCCCCTCCATACTCTCCTCCCAGCCCCTGACCAAAACCTCCCATGGTCCCCATTCACTCTTCTTCTGTTTCTATTAAGAAACGGGTAGTCCTCTCATGGGAATCAGCAAAACATAGCATAAAAAGCATATCAAGTTGCAGTAAAACTAAGCACACCCTCCCTCATATTAATGCTGGGCAAGAAGACCCTGTATAGGGAATAGTGCACCTTCACATCTTAGAAGAACAGAAAGTATCCAGAGGGCCGGAGGAAGGCCAGAATATAAATTTCAATATTCATTCCCCAGTCACTTGCTATAATGGGTTCCAAAACCTCCCAAAACATTACCACCAGCTAAGAAGCAAGCATTCAAACACATGCTCAGATCTAAAGTATAGCATGTAGTTTTGTCCTCCTACCCTGTGTATGTATGTATATACATATGTATGTGTGTATGTATATACATATGTATGTATGTATAGTTGAGCACACATATTTTTTCTATACATCACAGAATCCTCATAGTGTAGGAATGGCTAGCTGGTCTATGAATTCACAATAGGAACAGCTATACAACATTGCTTAATATTCCTGGGCAGGTGACAGTGAATCTCTGCCGGATCACTCTGCTTGTAAAATCAAATACCTACTTCCAATACAAAATTTGATGAAACTACTGATAGATTCCCCACCAGTTTCTTGCTCAACAAAGACTGGCCTCAGAAAACATGGTTTTCATACTGGTGACCTGGCTGGCTTTGAGCATGTCCAAACCAATTTCATCAGCAGATCTTTGATCATAACAGGTTATACTGCATGTGTCAGAACTCAAACTCACTGAACTGACAAATGAGATGTCTACAGTTGGTTGAGGCCTACTTGAATTTAATCAAAACTGAATTCTCAGATTCCTTTAAGTAAACTATTGTATTAAAGTTGATACTTGCATAGCATTTACTGCAGTGGCCTTGTACTATTGTAAATATCTTCAGCTATTATTTCACTTAATCGTCTTAACAAGATCAAGGTAAATGCAATGTTCACATCCATTTTACAAGTTGAAAAATTAGGCACAGACAGTCATCACTTGTGCTGGAAAGAATATTCAAGCTCAAAAAGGTTAACTTCACATTCCATATGTCCTCTAACATTTTAAAAGTCATGGCAACCAGATAGTCTTTCTATTCTTTCTGTTGCTCATATCCTACGATCTCCAAGTCACATTCTCTGCTATCTCTACCCTCTGTCATTTATTACAAACGTTAATATTTATCCTTCTCTACACACTAACTAGACCAATATTTTGGTAACTTCTATGGTATATAGATTTTTTTTCAACCGATGCACTGAGACTTCAATTGTATTTCCAAATATCTTTTCCTCAATGACTGTACTTCAGACACTCACTCTCAAAATTAAACTCTCTTTACTCCAGGATCTCCGCGGTGTTGTGGGAGGGTGGAGAGGGAGGAAGGGTGGTTATTGGGGAAGGGAATAAGATATCTACATTAAAGGGAGTCTTTTTAAGATTTGCAAGGGACTTGTCTCTTGAGGGGATCCCAGGCATTCATAGGGAGGTCCCAGCTAGGTACTTGGGCAGCAGAGGAGTGGGTGCCTGAACTGAACTTGTCCCATAGTTACTTTGTTGAATATCTTAATCGTCACCATAGAAATTTCGCATGATGGATGGAGATAGAGCCAGAGACCCACATTCACATCAGAACAAGGGATCGAGCTACCAAGGTCCAGTGGAAGAGCAGAAGGAGGGAGAAAATGAGCAAGGAAGTCAGGACCATGAGGGACTGGCCCACCAACATAGACAGTGTGCTCGATCTATTGGGAGCTCATCAAATCCAGCTGGACCAAGACTGAATGAGCATATGACCTAAGTGGACTCTATGAATGTGACTGCCAGTGGGGACTGACTGAGAAGCCAACGATAATGGCACTGGGACCTATCTCTTCTGAATGTATTGACTATTTGGGAACTTATTCTATATGGATGCACATCTTCTTAGACGGAGATGGAGGGGGGAGGGCCTAGGGCTTCCCATAGGACAGGGTATCCTGCACCATCTTAAGGAAGCAGCGGGAGGGCGGTGGGGTAGTGGGGGATCGGGAGGGCCGGGAACAAGGGGAGTTTAAATGTAAATTTTTCTTTTAACAATAAAAAAGGAAAAAAAGAAAATAAACTATAAAAAGTATCACTTTGATTCAAAATAAAAAAGTAAACTCTCTTTACATACTTTTTCTTTTTTAAGATTAATATGACTACATCATTTCTCACTCCTGTTCCTCCCTCCAAACTCTCCCATGTAGCGGCCCTTTTGCTTTCTTCCAAATTCATGGTCTCCTTTGCCATTAATTGCTGGTACATACATATATGCATATACATATATTTCTAAATATAACCTTCTATTTCTGTAGAGTGTTACTTGCATGTCTGTGTCTTCAGGGCTGAAACTATCCAATGCTATTTTGTGTTGGATAAGCAATTGGTGCCCTCTTCACCGAGGAAGAATATTTCTCTCACTGTCACAAACACATTCTTGATTTTCAGAAACACCAGCTTCTGTTCCTTCTCTCATATGCCTCATTCTAACTCCTCTCTACTTTTCCTTGGAATGCTTTCTCTTATTCTCAAGATAATGGAGTCTCTCAATCTCAGCTGGACCACTTTTCCATTAACTCCTTTATGTTCACTCTTCCCACACTCTCCCCTGTTTTTCTTTTCCCCATATGGAGCTTTTATTAAACAGTTCACCTCATTCCTAGTTTCCTCTGTGCACTAAATTTCCACCACACTCACCTAGAAAATTTCAAAATAAATTAAGTACCTTCCTTTTCCTCATCTGTACTCAGTAGGTTGAGCAATTTTAAAAAAAACACCATCAATATTGCCTGATGATTCCAGTTCTTTACTTGACTAGGTATCTCATTCTCAAGTTTTTCTCCCATTTCTTCAAAATCTCTAAATCTGGGGTATGGACAGATGGCTCGTCAGTTAAGAGCACTTCCTGTTCTAGCAGAGAATCCTGGTTTGTTCCCCCGGAATTCACACGACAACTCACAACCATCTGTAACTTAACTTTCTTGGCTTCTGTTGCCCTCTTCTGGCCTCCACAGGCACTGCACACATGTAGTACACATATGTCCATGTAGGCAAAACAGTCTTACAACACAATAAAACATGAATCTTAAGCCACTTGCCCAGCTTTTTAAAACAAAACAAAATAAAATCTCTAAATCCTCACAGCCAGAATTTACCTCCTCGGAAAATAGTAAATAGCCACAGAAAATAGTAAAATACCGTTAAGTATATTGCCCCAGCTGCAAACCACAAAACCTGCAACTTTTCTGTATCCACATTAATACATTTACTCCTTTCATGATGTAACAAAAAAAGCTAGTACTGTATCCTCCTCTCACATCTAAAGCTACTATTGTCATATTTTAGGGCATCACTGTGCAGTTTATCTCTGCTTTCACTGTTCCTATTGGTCTCGACCTAAATAAGCAAAATTCCTCTCCCAACCATCCTGACTTCACGTGCCATACCTGCTGGGTTCACCACTTCATTTTTTTCTGCAGTCTGAACAAGCTATCTACATGCTGACTACTTCCATCTCCTCGTCTACAATCCACTGCTCAATCCAGGATATTCTCACCAATATCAAAGAACCAAGGACCATCCATCGCACCATTAACACAGAGAGTTACATTTTGTCCTTATCTCACTAGACTTCTTAGCAAGATTTTAGCAACTTCTTAGCAAAATATTGCCAATCCTTTCTTCTTAGAGACATTTTTTCTCAGTCACCATCCTCAATTGTCTTCAGAATATCATTCTATTCTCATTGTCCTCACTCCAGTATCCTCTGTTGCCTTTGATGGCCTTTACTTAAGGACTTGATCTTTATAAGCACCAGAGCTTGGCCTTCACAATTTGTCTCTCTTCTCTCTCCTATTTATATTCTCTCCCTAGGTGATATCATTTTAATGCATGGCTTTAAATAACATTTGTATGCTGACAATTTCCAAATCTTGCTACTGACCTTGACCTCACTTTTGTACAGCTTGAGACATATGTCCAACTTTCTTTCTTTTCCCTTTGGATGTCGTAAAGCCATCTTTAACTCTCCATCTCCTAAACTGAACTCATGTCCCATCTCTGAAATATGCAGATCCATCAATTTATGTACATAATTGCAACAGTATCATGATTCACCTACTGGTTCAAGCCAGAAAACTTAAAAGTCACCTTTGGCACAACACTCCAGAATTCATCATTAAGTTTGACCAATTCTGTTCCATAACTATTTTTTGACTCAATCATCTTCTTTGTATCTTAAATGCAAGTGTTGTTTCTTTCCTATATCATTTTAGAGCCACCCTAGCTGGTCTAGTCTTCTGCCACTAGTCTTCTGCCTCTTCAATTCATTCTCCATAACAAGATTCATCTAAGATCATTTCATTATTGTTTACCTCTTCTTCAACAATATCTCATTATTTTTTAGTATGAAATTAAAAGTTCCTAACATGGCAATAAGTCTTTGCATTCTCTCATATAGTTGCATAATTGCATAATATACTCCTTGAATCTTCTTGTTGCTGTTCTTTCTTCTTGGAATCTACAAAGCCATTGCCTTTTTTTCAACTTTCTAGAACATACATTACTTAATGAGTAAATGTGCAATATAAGTAATATGTAGATGATAACCAAGTGAAGAAGGGTTGGGATAATATTCCAGACAAAGGTAATAGCATATAGATTGTCAAGAAAAAGCCATTCCAAAATCTTTTATAATTATTCTGGTGTGGAAAATGGAAGCAGTAGTGGAAATAGAGAGAGAGAATCAATTCTAAGTGACCCAGAATTGTCGATGAACCTTAGTGATTTATGGATACACAACCTAAGGGATAGGGAAAAGGCCACAATAAACTCAAGTCTAAAGGTCTGGTATAAGAAAAATCTTAATTATATTTAACTCATTACACTTAACTAGAGTGTTAGAATAAAAAAATATTTAAACCATTGAGTTTTAACTGAAGATTTAACATGTAAGAGATTAGGTATGAGATAGAATTAAGGATGTTTCATTGTATGTAGATAAGAGATAATTAGAAAGTGGGGTTTTCTATTATACAAATATTAGTTATACTACAAATATATAAAAAAGAGTAACTTTATGTCTTTTCCATATTGATTATTTTTGAAGTAGAATTATATATAGAAGAGTAAAAGGATAACACACAACATCTAAATTGGAGAAGCCAAGGAACAAAAAAAAACATGATATAGAAATATAATAGCAATCTGGCAACAACAAACTATTTTATACCAATAATTGACTTGAATACAAATTGATAATGTCCTGAAATTTAAAAACAGGGATTAACAGAACATATTTTAAAAACATGATTTAAGTTTAGGTACAAATGGTAGAAAAATATTCCATAGGAATAGTCAATAAAATTTAGTCTGAGTAGTGATACTAACACTAGACAAAATGGACTTCAAGTGATAAAAAGTAGTCACAAGACACAGAAAAGAATATTATATATTTATAAGAGAAACATAAAGAAAGCATAAAAGTTATAGACAATGAAGACAAAAACTACAAAACCGGAATCGAAAGGTAAATATGTATCTAAATAGTAATATTTGAAGACATCAATGTTCCACTTTCAGTATGTATAAAATAAGATGAAAAACTAATAGGAAAACAAAGGACTTGAATAAACATTCCAAGTCAAAAACGAAGGATGTACAGATAGACCTCAGAGATGTTGCAGAGCTGTTTCAGGTTACAGCCGCAAAATAAAACATAGTAAACCAAATCACGTGAACTGTTTTGTTTACCACTGCACATAAAAGTGATATGTATAGAATACTGTAGTCTAGTAAGTACATGAAGCATTATGTCTTTGACAATCTACATATTTCATTTCATAAATTCTTTATTATTAAAAGTGATAATAACACTTTAACACACCATGATGTTTTGTTGTTATTAGAAGATGATGCTTACAGTTTATGGCTGATGAATGACCATGTAGTTGCTGAGGTCATATTTTAACATAAGACAAGAAAGTATGCCTTGTCAATTAACAATTTTTTCATGAAGATTTCTCTGCAGCCTGCGATCCTATTTGAATTTACTCAAGGGAGAAATTTCAAAACTTGAAGTCACTACTCACAAACTCTGCCACAGCTTTGTCAACTAGGTTCACACAATCTTCCTGCCTCATCATCTTGAGTACTAGAATATAAGCATACATCGCCACATCCAGATCTTTTCACAGCTTTTTACAAATCATTCTCATTAGCTTTAGAACTTGTATTTTTTTTATTTTGAGTGATATGCATGTGATTCTTTTATTTGAACATTTAGAGGCCAGTAATTGGCTTATTGGACTAATTTCAATAATTCTATACCAAGAATAGAAAAGCCCAAAGAGAGAAATGGAAGAATAGCTGATCAGTACCTTAATCAGAACACATGCAATATGTTTTCACACAATACACTAGTTGATGTGGGCATGGTTTAAGGACTCCAAAAACAACTGTAGTAACATTAAACACCTTTGATCACAGATCACCATAAAATGTATGGTAGCAATAAAAATGTTGATATACTGCAAGAGCCACAAAAATATGATGCAAAGACCTGAATTGAGCACATGCTTTGGAAAAAGTAGCATTGAAGTATTCCCAATGCACATTTGCCACATAATTGCAAATTGAGAAAAACACAGTATATATAAAATGTAGGTATAATAATGAGTGTTAGGTACAATAGTAAAGTAAGTAAAAATGAAGGTATACACACAAACACACACACACATACACACACACATACACTTCTGGTCTGGGACTCACTATATTGACCAGGATGTCCTTAAAATCAGAAATATCCACTTGTTTTTTATTTCCCAAGTGTGGAATTAAAGACATGTGCCACCTACTAAACCAGCACAAATAACTTTCTTCAGTACATATAGAACATTTTTCAATAATATATATATATGTGCTAGAAGTCTCAATTAAATTAAAAAGACAGAAATCATACACAGCATTTTCTCTGACCACAATAAAATGTGTCCTTGAATAGAAATCAATAATAAGAATGCTACAGAAAATTTTGGAAATATATGGAACATAAACAACAAATAAAAGAACAAATCATACAGGAAATTTTAAAAATGCCTCAAGAGACCAATGAAAAGACAATTAGCTTTAGTTAACTTTAAAAAATAGCCTACATAGCAAGCTCTAGGCTAGCCAACCCTACAGAACTATATCCAAAAAAATAAAATCCAGACCAATGAAATTTAGATAGATGCACTAAGAGAAAAAAGGAAATATTCAAATAACTAAAAGTGGTAAGTGGAATAGGAGATACATTACTGGCATTCATAAAGAAATAAAAATGAATGCCAGAATAATAAAGAATAATTACAAACCAGAAATTAGGTAATGTAAGTTGAATAGAAAAGCTTCTAGAAACTTGCAAACTGTCATAAATGAAGAAGAAATAGAAATTCTAAACAAATCTGTCACAATGAACCTAATCAAAAATTTTACCCACTAAAGCATCCTGTTGTGATTTGAATAAGAGTGCACCCATAGGCTCATATATTTGATTGTCAGAGTATGGCACTACTTGAGAAAGATTAGGAGGTGTGGCCTTGTTGGAGGAAGTATGTTACTGGGGGTGAGCTTTGCAGTTTCAAAAGCCCCCACCAGGCTCAGTTCCTCCCTCTCTGCCTGTAAATCAAGATGTAGCTCTCAATTACTTCTCCAGCACATGTCCCTCTGGGTGCCACTATGCTCCCCATCATGATAATAATGGACTAACCTTCTGAAAGTTTAAGTAGGCCTTAATGAAATGCTCTTTTATGAGTTACCTTGATCATAGTGTCTACAGTCCCTTCACTGTATTGCAGAAGTTGTTTAAAGAAAAATTAACACAAACACTTGCTAAACAATGGGACCCTACACAATGGCTCAGTGGGCAAAAGCATCTGCCTCCCAGCTTGCCAGCTTAGATTCAATCCCTGGGTCCAGATAATAAAAAGAAAGAACTTCCTACCTTCTGACTCCCACATGGGTTCTCCTTTCCTTTCTCCCTCCCACCCACCCTCTCTCCCTCCTTCCCTCCCTCCCTCTCTGTCTTGTACACACACATACAAATAAGTAAATGTAACAAATTATAAAGGGAATAAATACTTTCTTACTCAACTAATAAGACCACTCTTAGTCTGATACCAAAGTCAGACAAAGATATCATAAAAACATACAATGATAGCCTTATACCTCTTATAAATATAAATGAAGAAACACTAGTAAGCTAAACCTGACATCATGCAAGTACTATTATATATTATGACTTAGTGGGATTTGTCTTTTAAATGTGTAGCTGTTTCAATATGATAAAAACAGACCTAATAAGGAAATGGTAGAATTATTAAAAAAAAAAAGTAGCACTGTCAAAGTCGATGTAAGAACGAATTCAACAAAACTAAACACTATTTCCATGACAGAAACATTCAACAATCTAAGAATAGAAAAGAATTTCTTCAAAGTTCTAGGGAAAGCCTGCGATAGCATCAAAGTCAGTAGTGAAACACTGAACGATTCCCCTAGTATCATGAGCAAACTGAGCTTCCCTATCTTTCTAGTTCTGTGTAATACTCTACTAGAAGTCCTAACCAGAGCAATTAGGCAAAAAAAGGAAAGAAGTCACATCAAAATTGGGAAACAAAACCTAAAATTTACAGATGGCAAGGTCTTATATAGAGAACATCTTTACAAAGTCCAGCAAACACATACTAGAGGGAATGGGTAGGTTGGCGAAATTACAGCATGTAAGATCAAATATGCAAGCATCAGTTATATCTATACACTAATAATGAGAAAACTCAAGATAAAATTTAACAATTTAATTTGCCATACTATCAAAAGGATGTAATATTAATAGCAAAAAGAACCAAGAAATTATAATATTTACATACTACTAAAAGAAAAGAAACCGTTTTATTGATTTTATTGAGCTCTACATTTTTCTTTGCTCCCCTCCCTTCCTCTCCCCACCACCCTCAAACGTCTCCCATGATCCCCATGCTCCCAATTTACTCAGGAGATCTTGTCAAGAAAAGAAAGTTGATGAAAAGATACAACATAGACTGAAATAATTCTTAGAATAGAAATAGTTTCCAAAGCTATCTAAGAATATGATTTCATAAACATAAAAAATTTAATGAATTTTTTAAGAAATAAAAATACTGATCTTCATATTTATATGGAATTGGGAGACACTCAAAGAGATAAACCATTAAAAATAAACTAAAATTAGAGAATTCATACTTCTCAATTTCAAAATTTAATGGAAGCTTTAGTAATCCAAAGAGTTTATCACTGGCATAAAGATATGTATAGAGACCAGTAGCATAGAATCAAGGATTCTGAAATAAAGCAACATGTCTATAACCAATTTATTTCTATTTTTAAATGTCTGGATAGGGCAAACTTTACACTTTTCGAGAGTATACAATCAGAAGAGCAAAGAGTTCAACTGATTTTTGACAAGGCACTGAGTTCATTCAAAGGGGAGAAAGAATAGTTTCTTCAACAATTAAGGGACGACTTCATATCTACAAGCAAAAGCATGACATTGGACCCATATCTCTTACCTATTATAGGGGCAGTTAAAACAAAGTCCACACCTGCCCATCCCAAAGCAAATAGTAATAGAGCAACAAGACCCGATTAGAGTATGCCTTATCAATAGTTACTGCCACCTAACCACAAGAAAGATCGTTTTCAGTGACTAGTGTTTTGTTACATTCTGTGACTCTATAATTCCACCTTCCAAATTGACGCAGGGCAGTTCCACTTGCATTCTTATTAATGCTGAGCTCAAGGAAGCCGTTAGCTAAACCATTAACTGTGTTTCTGTTTACATTTCTTTTGTTAAAGATAATGACTGTTTTAACTGAAGACCTCATGTCTTGATTACAGGGTTCCTGCTTTGATATAAGCTTGAATTTACCTTTGGAAATAAAATATATTTCCAATTACAGTCATTCATGGACCCAATTCAAGCAAAATTTTCATTAAATAAATAATTAGTCTTGGCAAGAGGATTATGTCTTATGAATGTGCAGTTTAAATGTGGCAGTTGTCTCATGCGTTAGTCTTTACAAGTGACACATTTCTACATATTTATATGTTATTGACTAGGAGTTGTCCAAAGCAAGAAATGTGACCCTGACTCACCAAAACCTTATTTTGTAAAGCAAGAGCTTGCTCAGCTGATTAAAACAGATATTCCACACTTCCTTCTGCACTTTACTTTGCAGAATTTCTGATCAGAATGCCACAATTCAGTTTAGTGTTGTTTGACTTCCTGGGGCAGACATAGTGCTGGGTGTTAAAACCTACAATCACACCAAGATACTTTTTCAACACTCCACAGTATTTTAAGAACAACCTCTTCTTGCATTCTGCTCCATTTCCTTTGCTTTTGTCATTGTTGAGATTTTTCTCTAACATGCAGATAGTTAGGAGCTGCTTCCTTGAAAAGAAGCATCTGCTTTCAACATGTTCAACTGACGACAGCCTTCATGATACCCTGCTCATCTGGATGCTAGGCACGTTGTTAAGATACAAGCATGATATCTGGAGCAGTCATAAGAAGTGTTGGGTTATGGTAAATAGCAAGACAAAGAGCTATATCTCTAGGGCAGAATCTGAATGAAAAAGTCACTGTTTGGGGACAGATAGCAAAACGATGAGAACTCTCGACTAAATTCAGTCCAAAAACTGATTATCTATGAAAATCACTAACCTCTTCTTTTGCGGGGAAAGGAAAACTTCATGCTGGAGTTATTCCGTACAGGTCTTTGCTATAATCAAACACACTAGTGGTAGTGTGTACTTACCAAAAGTTAAGTGATAATGTGGAGGTAGCAATGTTGAAATCAATGAATCCAAACATTTGTCGAAACTGATTAATTTGTAGACATCTATTTTTTTCTCACAAATATTCAATATTATCTAAGACTCTGTACAACATACAAGGTGTGGGCATGCCATGTGGGTTGAACGGAGATAAATATGTTTTTTAAAGTAGGGCACTACTTTAAGTGAAAATAGTTGCCAACATGGAGGCGATTTGTTGCTAAAGGAACATTTGATCCCATACAGAGATGTTTTCTCTATCACGGGGGGGGGCAGATTCTTATTGTAAGCTAGTACATAAAGCATAATGGCACTGCTAACCATCCCACAATGAACACTACATCACTACAACATGGAAGCACTGGGTTCCAAATGTGAATAGTATCAAAACTAAGAAACTCTTATCTAAAGTTGTCACATCAATCCTTTGAGTTCCACATAGCAATCTCTTTTTGTCTATGACCCTACACAGAATTTGGATCTACATATGCCATTTACCACTGTTGCCAAGGCAGTGAGAAGGAAAAAATTACATAAATTGTTAAGTCTCTGTTTCAATGTGACAGCCATAACTGTCACATAACTGAATACAACAAGCCATCAAGGCAAACCAGCCTATAAGTTGGCGAGATGTGGACTTCAATGAGTCAAATAGTTGCTTTCAGTTTGACTTTGCACTTCTTCTGTAGATATGGCCTTTTGTTGTGAACAATTCTGTGAGAATTTAACAGACACATGCTTTCAGCCACCAAAGTAGAAAGGTGAAGTCATTATCCTATCTGCAGACACTGTGAGCCAACCAGCCCCAAGGCTGACAAAAATCCCAAACAAAGCCTTGGGCATCTGCTTAAAATAGCTTCTCATACTAAGAGAACATCCACTACCTTTGTTCTGGAATTTGTAGATCCTAGAGCTTTGAACTGTTGTTGGCAGATCATTTTGTTCATGTGTTAATTTGAAAGAGTTTAGGGAATGGTATAGAAGCTGAATGAGGCAGACTCAAAAAGAGAAACTTTGGTCTTAACCGCAATCCACGGAGAAATCACCAAAATTTGGAAGCACATGCTATTCCCATATGTTGAAGACGATCACAGTGTGCAGAGGACTTTTAAGAAACAAGCTCACAAGAACGGGTCTTTCCTTCTGGCTGAGTATGCTGGGTTTGGAGAATAAGCCACAACTGCAGGGCAGTTTTGCCAAAGGAAGTTGAAACTCCCAAACACTTGTCCATAGCCAGCATATTCTACTTACCCTGCAAACCGAAGAGTCTCTTAATTACGACATAGATCTGTCTTGCATAGAAAACTCCATGCCAGAGTTTACTGGGTCACAGCAAAACTACCTAAGAACAAGGCAAAAGGGCAGAAAGTCTCAGAATCAAGCACATCTTAAAAACTATCCCCTAAGTCAGTTTTTAAAAACGTCCTGGAGTGTTTAAACAGTACATTTCTACCCTCGCTCTTGCCAGGCTCCAGACTCTCAAATCCCTCAAAGCAATTAATACCTTTCTTCTTCAATGTCTTTTTTGTTTTCCACACAAAAGCTTAATACTCCAAGATACTGGACCACCTCCTTTCTAGGAGACCAAAGGACAGGGGGAAAGCATTTTTCTTAGTGACCCAAGAGGAAAGTTGCTAGTTCTCACACAGAACTCAGCAATCCCAGCTAGAGAGGAACTGTAATGGAAACCCTCAGCTGTTTAGGCAAGGGAGGCAGTCCTGGCTCCTTCAGAAAGTCTGTCTGCTCAGGCTCACGGTGTGTGTTCCAGGGACTGCGGGAAGTACAGTACCGCTGAGCTTTTTTTAAAGCTGGGGTTGTTATGAGAACGCCGGCAGGGGGAAAACCGCGAAGCTCAGGGTACCAGCTTGGCATCCAGTAAAGCGGCGCTTTGCATTGCAGTCCATTTTCCAGACAGAACTGGCAAAGGAGACAAAGCAGAGGTCTGGGCATTCGAGTGGGGAGGGTCTTGAGATGCTGAAGGTTAAAAGACCTAAGTACCTGTAGGGTGAAATAGAAGTCTCAGGCTTGGGCGAGGGGCATTCAGCAGATCACAGAAGGGTTTTAAAGGGCTGGCATTTGGAGACTTTCAGAACAGGGTAAGAGGTACAAAGGGGTTGCAGAGTGAACAGAGAGGTGTGTGAGGTGACCTGAAGACACAAAGATCTAAGAGTCTCCCAAGTGTCCAGTAACACCACTCTTCCCCTAGACACTGAGACCAAAACTAAGCAACTTGGCTCCAAATCTTACAACAAGACTATCACCCTCTGCTTCGGTCTAGCCTGGGTCTTGCGCTCCGAAGCTGCCGGCACCAGGTAAAACTGAATCCTGCTGGAAACCTAGAAACCTGCACCAGAAGATACCAGGTCCCTGAGGACACTGAGCCCCCCTGTTCCACTGTCCCGCCGGCCACATGCCCTCGCTCGAAACTGATCAACTCGTCTTTCTCCAGGATGACCCGCACAGTTCAGGCGACACTAACACAGAGCCCTAGTTGAGATGGACGGGTAGGGGTCACTGCCCAAAACAGGAAACACTTGAGTAAATAGGTAAAAAGGGGATTCTGTAAACCAGGCGCCAGAGGCGCTCCTGTACCCGCTCCCCTCACCCGCGCTCAGCCTCCCCTAGCCCCTCGGGTCTCTGCCACCACCCAGGGGAGGGGGAGTCTTGGGGGAAACCAAACGAACGAAACAGAAAATTCCGTACCGAGGGGGGAGAGATGAGACGGTGGGACGGGGCAGCGGGGGCTGACTTGGGGCTGCGGCTGCGGCTTGCGGCTTCTTTCCACCCCTGGCCACCGAGCTACAGAGCAGGGAGGAGCAGCTGCCCCTGCAGGCTGCCCTGTCCTCCTGCTTGCCCTCCCCCTGCCCGCCTTCCCCGCCCCGCCCGCCTGGGCTGAGAGGCGACCGCCAGCTAGGCTTTGGCCAGGGGCTGGGGGAGGTGAGAGGTGCTTTCGCCAACCACTGTTCCTCTCTCTTCTCCCCCCCACCTTTCTCTCTCTCTCTCTCTCTCTCTCTCTCTCTCTCTCTCTCTCTCTCTCTCTCT
>JAQHUG010000075.1:5118401-5131019 GCA_028555095.1 Dicrostonyx torquatus | reverse complement strand
ACACACACACACACACACACACACACACACACACTCAACCGCGACGGGTTCTCCACAGCTCTCAGCCACCCCCAAAAAGAGAGAGGGAGACGAGCAGCAGATGAGAACCTGGAGCAGATAGAAGGGAAAAGAAGAGCTCAGGGTTGGACATTTTGGGGTCTAGGGGTGGGGAGGAGAAAGGGAGCGCGCCTCCTTGATTTTCCCCTCCCCACCCCTCTTTGCTTTTTTCTCCCCTTGGCTGATATAGGATTTTCCTGAAGCAGCAGCAGTAGGGGACAGAAACCTTTAGTCTAGAAAAGAGGGTTGGAGAGGTGGCTGGAGCTCCTACCAGCTACCTAGCCTGAGGGTGCGTGCCTGTAAGAGTGTTCCACGCTCACCCCTCCACACACACTTCTCTTAGTACCAGGGCATCAGTTAGCCTCAATTTCCCGGTGTTTGCTTCTCCCCTTGCTCTTATTGTTTGTGGCTTGCCGCGTGAAGCGGGTGCGTGTGTCTGAAGGGGCTCAGGTTGGGAGAAAGAGCTGAGAGAGGACAAGCGAGAGCAGGGAAGGAGCACCACTGGAGCGAAGAGTTTCGGGCACTGGAGAAGGCGAAAGGTGAGGAGGTCTGGCCAGTCAGAGGGAAGTTTGGCAATAACTGAAGAGCAAAGAGGGAAGCCCAGGTAGGAGTCAGTCCTTGGGTCCCTCTCGGCACCCTGATTCCTCTGCCTGTGCTCAACCACCCACCCACACGGCAGCCTCCACGCTCGGGACTGTCCCAGGCGGCTGCCTTTTTCGCGCCGCGGAAGAGGAGTCCAGGAAGGCTGTCGCAGCACGCCCCTGGTGCACGGACTCCAAACAACGCAAATCTGAAGAAAGCTCTTGGCCTGGGGTAAGTTGGTAAGCGGCACAGGTGCTGTCCTATTTGTTGCTGTGGAGCAGCAGGGAAATGAGGCTTGAATGAAGGTGCTGAGCTGCTGTGGGCTGGAAAGGTGCTGGCTGCCTAGCTGACTGTGGGCTGGGGTGGTGGGATGCAAATGGGACCAGCAACAGATTGTTTTGGGACACCTGGGACAGTCATGCAATGGAGGAGACAGCCTTGGAGGTTTAGGACTGTTGGCACCTACCCAAAGCATCGTTTTCATTAGCAATGTTCTCCTGAATCAGAGCCTAGATAGTGAGTTATTGTGATTTCCTGAGGCGATATTATGCTCCCACCCCACCCCACCCCCGGACAACCTTCTCCCAGGCCCCTTTAAAATGGTCCCAGGATGAGTGTAAGAATAGAGATACTCAATCTTCAAGGACAGCTTCCAACTAGAGAACCAAGAAGCTGATCCATGAGGGCTCAGGGACCAGAGCTTCCAGTTACCTTCACTGGTTTTGTAACCATCAAACTTAAGAGCTGGCCAGTTAAGTTTACCTGGGTTCCCTTAAGGAACCCAGAAATGCTCAATGGGGGGTACTAGTCAGATCTCTGTTCTAAAGTGGACACATTCCTGCACCTTATGCAGCGACTGGAACCCTCATAATCAGGTTCCACATACTCGGGTTCTGAGCTCAATTCACAGATCCTGGCCTTTGTGCTGCATCTGTGAGAAAGCCTAGAAGGAGGTCCTTTTCCGTATTGCTGAGGTGGGATGTTTGGCTCACAGCCACACAACCTGGTGATAGCCAAGTGTTTAGCAATATTATCACTCCCTTATGAAAAGCCTGGAGCCGAGAAACCGGCCTGGAACACAGAATCCCTGAACTTTACCCGAGTTTATTGTATGAGTAGGAAAGGCAAAGACTAATCAGTCGTGTTCTACTTAGAGATGGTGTATGTTTTCCCTGGCTTCGAATGAGTAACAATTACTATACTCACATGGTACCCAATTGTCTATTGCCATATATCTATCTTCGTGGTATTTAGCTGGAGTGACGTGTTGATATGTCAGCATTCCCAATTGCCTATTTTTTTATTTCCTGGATTTAGGGGTATTCTGTAGATGATCTGTATCGTTTCTCATTTCCCACCAAGTCTTAAAAGCTGAGAATTAAATGGTACCTTTCACTAATCTTAAAAATCTATTAAATTAAATGGCACGGTAGTACATTCACATAGTGCCGAGTTAGTTTAAAGCAAATGTTTAGCCAAAGAAAAGGGGAACAATAAAAACCTGTAAGGTTGAACAAAGAACAGAATAGCACTTGAAGCCTGTGTTTTAGTTCCAGTGTCTTGCTGTTTACATAAACTCTGTATCTATATTCATAAACTATATGTGTGGGGTCTATATCTGTATATAGATAGAGTGATTTGGTTCTTTTGTGTGTATATATAGTTTTTCAAAGACTCCAATCAACCCCATACAGTCTGGGCCCTGCTTCTGTAGAAGGGAGGGTGCTGAAAGTGTGTTTTCATAAGCATCCGTGTTCTTTAATTGAACTTTCTATGTATTAGATGCTACTGAAATATAATTAATTACCTCCTTTCAACTCGGCAAACAAGGGAAACAGATTCTGCATTAAGCCAAACTGTTTATGTTGCGTCAATTTGTTCTAACGCATATTGCCGAGAGACACAGAATGAGGCTTACTCAGGTACAACCTGAAAAGGTGCCCATGCTGTTATTTTGCCCCATTCTGATACAAATCTCTTCCTGTATCGGTTAAAATAAATAGCAAGGACAAGAATACAGATGGGTAGAAAAGAACCAACAGCTTCATGATTAGGGAAGAACTCACAATATCAACAGGGATGAAGCATAAGGTGTTGTTGTTTGCTCTATTCTTAATTAGGTGAGTGTCCAGCTGCTGAAATGGTCCTGACCTGGGATTACTCAAGAGACAAGGAGATAGGCAGCTGCAAGGAGTCAGAAGCAATGTAGACCCAGCTTCCTTGATACAGATTCACCCGGCTTTAGCATAAGCTTCAAGAACAGATAAGGATCAGGTGATATCTGCCATCCTCTCCAGATATAAGATCTGTAATTCTGATTCTATTCATTCTAGAACTAACAACTGAAACAAGAGTGCCACACAGAATCACAGAAGGCAGGGCCAGAAAATCAAGAGATTCGGAGTGGGAAAAGAGGGGAATAGGAGAGCCAAAGACATTTGGAAACACATGGAAAGAAAAGCATCCGGTGTTTGCTTTGCCTTGAAACAAAATTAGTTCAGAAAATCACCTCAGATGTGAAATACTGTAAAACTGCCTGCAATTCGACTTGTAAACACTGAGTAAACAGTAACAAAATTCCTTAGAACCAGGGAATTGGGGACCTGGGAGAATATTTTCAGTGCTGTCATTTCCTTTCACTCCTTAGCATACTAAACTCCAATCTACTAGCCACTCGGGTGTTTAATTATCAAATGAATATTTCACACGTGTCGCGCTACTTCCAGCCTGCCTGGCTCCAAATCTTCTAATTTGCCTCTCGCCTGGCTCCGCTGCTGAAGAAAAGGAAACAAACCATTTCTGACTGACTTCCTTCTGCAGAGACTTGTGTTTGCAGCTGAAAACACAAAGCTGTTCTGATGTCTCCTTCTAGCTGGTAGGAAATGGGGGGCCCTCATCATACTTCAAGAAGTGTCCTGTGCCCCCACGATGCCACCAACTTAATCCTATCCACTCATTTTCCTTGGTTTTGGGAACAGGTATGATACATTTTGCAGCCTAGATTCCAAAACGATGCCAGTCTAGGCAGAAGCAGAAGCCAGTCAACCCTGGACGAGGACTCCAGTGAAGTTAGCCCTCATTTCTAGAGACTAGGAGCTGCTTATCCTCTATGCCGTCCTCTCTCTAAAACTCACTATACTTTCCTCTGTTGCTGGGCCCCTAAAACTCCTTGTCCAACGAGACTAGCAGACCCATCCTGCCAGCAAGGAATGATTCCTGGATGACTCAGCTATGGTCTCATAAACAAACATGCATTTTGCATCATCTTCATCTGAGTGAGAACAGATTGTTTAAAGAATAAAAGCTGGTGGGGCTCAGAACAATTACAGTTCACTGGGTCAAGGGATTTTAGAAGTGTCCCGGGTTTGATTTGCCTTCACTCCTTGCGCAGTTGTCCTTTGGATTCTGACAACCAGTGAAATTACCCCCAGCCATTTTCCTTACCAAAAACGAAATTAAAATGATGCTGAGAAAGTGAAAGGTGTAATAGCTTCATTTTTCTCATAGAAAAATCGATACTTGGAAATTAGAAATAGCTTGTTTAGGTAACAAAACTAGCTAGCGACCAAGCCGAAACAAGAACTCAGGACTATCTTCTCATACTGAATAACTTTGACAAAGATCCCCAGAGATCCTTCCAAGAAATTGACTTGACTCTAAAACCGAATTTACAATCATTATATGATACTTTCTTCTCATATTTACAATTATATGTTTTTATTATATAATGTCTAGTTTGTTTGGTTTGTGACAAAGTCTCATGGTGTAGCCTAGTGTGACCTTGAACTCTCAACTCTCCTTCCTCTAGCTCACGAGTACAGGAATCCAAGGCCCCCTTTCTGTAACAGACAGCTGTGATTGCTTTATCTCAGCAACTTTTCACTTATCCCCACTCTTCTGAACACCCACAGGGCTGGTAAGATGCTTCAGCTGTTCTTTAATTGTACTTTAGCTGTACTTGTCAACAAGCCTGACAATTCAAGTTCAATTCCAGGGACATACGTGGTAGTAAGAACTGCTTCCCAAAGTTCTCTTCTGACCTTTACATCCATACAGTAGTGTATGTACCTCCCAATACACAAGATATATAAATCTAAGTCACACACACACACCCACAGAGAGAGAGAGAGAGAGAGAGAGTTGTCTTGCTGCTGAAGGAAATATGGTAAATAATCTTCAAAATGAGAGAATTACAACTCTTCATCAGATAAGTGGAAGATTATTTGTGTAAAATAAATGATGTAGGTAAAATAAATTTAAATACAGTTTCTAATCAGAAGCAATGACCTTGTAAAACACTCCCAATGGGGCAAACATATCATATATAAATCTCTATCTAGGATTCAATGATGATTTCTTCAAAGAGAAGACATTTGATATGAGATGAAAAATGCATTGATCTATCAAAATATTTAAAAAGTAACCTCAACAGCAATAAATACCTATGTGGTACTTAGTTATTTACCATTTTCCATGCAATATCTCATTTAAACTTTCTCAAGAATATGAAATAACTACATCTTCATTCATATTTTATAGATAAATCAGTAGCTAAAGCTCAAGAGAATGATGTAATATTCCATTTTATATACATTTAATGACTTAAGTGTATACGATGCCTGTCACTGTTTTGTAGATTAATAATAGTACTCCCACTTCATTCCTACCCATTAGCAAGTAATACCCTCTTGCTTATTTTGCTAACCTGTAAAATATGATTGGTATAATAATTGTAAACTCCGATAAAGTCACTATGCATTTGAATCTGTAAATACTTAGTTGGCATATATAATCTGGATAGCCTAATTGTAAAGACACAGAGGCAGACCACAATCTCTGAGTGCCAGTTTTTTGACGTGTAAGATACCCAACAGCTGTTAAAACTGAAGTTTCCCAACATGCTTTGGCTTTTCAAGTAGATCAGATTTGTATGGCATTAGTTGTCTTAGACCATATAGATAGCTAATTTCTAAGATTTCCATGGCCACAATAATAAACAATACACATTTTATCAATTGTTGAACATATTTGTATTAGCTTTCCACTTCTGATATGAAAGTTTAGCATACACATATTAATCTAGTACTAATTAATGTAAAATAGATCAGATTTACATTTTTATTGTTGTTGATATCATTTTATAACTCAGTATATCAGATATCTGCTAGGAAACTCAATGGACTAAAATCAAGGAGTCAGCAGGACGATATTTTCTTCTGGAAGTTTGAGGGGAAAATCAATTCCCTTGTTTATCCAGGTTTTCTTGGCACACTTCACTTCCTTGGGCATAGGACTAAGAACCAGAGTGCTTTGAAGGCTTTCAGGGAAGTCCTTTCTAGCTACTAGATGCATTCACAGTCCTCAGTATCCTTCTTTAAAGCCAATTCCAGCAAATTGAACCACATTTATAATCACTCACTCTTCTGATCTCTCTATCTTCTATCTTCTATCTTCTTCTCCTCCTCCTCCCCCTCCTCCTCCTCCTCCTCCTCCTCCTCCTCCTCCTCCTCCTCCTCCTCCTCCTCTTCTTCTTCTTCTTCTTCTTCTTCTTCTTCTCCTTCTCTTTCCACTCCTGTTTCATTTTAAAGTTGATTTACAAATAACGTGGATATAAAGGTAGAAAGTTTTTAATTTTGTATACATTGGAAATTGATCAACTGGAGGTGATTACTATACCACCTCAAACTTCTATCACATTTGTTTTGTGAGTACATTCAAGTTCATATTTTCTATTTTAAAGTTTATAATACATTACAGTTTCTCCAATCTAACTTAAGTTGACTAACTTGAGCTGAGGTGGGAGTGTTACATTGATTCTATGCAGAAAATCCAGGATAACCTGCATATTTAACTACTTAATAACTTAATGCTGTCTGAAACCCCCTTGCCATGTAACATAACACATACAGGTTCTGAGGGTAAGAGTTGGTGAATTGGGAGACCACATCCTCTCTAGCACAATCTTCTAGGTACCGAGTAGTATAACACATGATATCAAATGATTGTGAGCATAATTTATTTGGTAAGCATTATTCCCATTTTACAGATGAAAGAATAAGTGTCAGAAGTTACATAACAGCATATTACATAGCTATTAAATTATGCAGGTATAATTATAAATACAAACCTCTCTTTCTTTAAATACTGCATTTTTCCCTTTGGTCTACATTATATTGCCTCTTTTTATCAAAAAGCTCTTTGATTGTTATGATTGTTTGCTCTGTTGTTATCTGGGGGCTATACTTTAATCATACTTTTACTTTTCATAGTTTTAGTTATCAATGACCAACTTCAGCCTGAAAATATTAACTGAAATATAAAAATTTCAAAAGTAAAGAATTCATAAAACCTGACTTGGGAATTGTGTAATGAAATTTTTTTTGCTCTCCTGTTTCATTCTGACCAGGACCTGAATCATTCCTCTGTCTAATATATAAAACTACTTGATGTTCATCACATTATCAGATTTATCACAGTGTTTGTGTATAAATAATTACATCTGCATATTAGCCCAACAAAACCTAACAATCCCTATGACAGTCAACACATTTTCTATCATCACATAGAAATTTTATCATCTCACAACATCCCAGGAAGAAAGATGAATACACTACAACAAAATATTTTGAGAGAGAGAGACAATAGACACATAATTTCCATAGTAAGATATTATAGAATGTTATGAACATTATAGCTATTCTGTTTTATTATTAATTGTTGATGTCAGTCTCTTCATGTGCCTAAATTATATTTTTAAGAAGACAGAAAGTAGAAATTTACTCCTTTGAAATTTTTAAAGATTCATTTATTTTTTATGTGCATGAATTTTTATATATATGTATATGCACCACAGGTGTTTCTGCTGCCAGAATAATCAAAAGAGAGAACATCAAATTATCAGATTCCCTGTTTCTAGAATCACAGATGGTTGTGAACCACCATATGGGTTCTGGAAAGGGAAATGAACCTGGGCCATTTCTATAAGAGCAATAAGTGCTCTTACCAACTCTTCAACAACCTCTACATCATAAGTTTAACTATATCATAAGTGTGTACGTCTAAGAAAAGAGCACAGTACAAGTATAGTTCAGTTCTGTCTATAGTTTCAGGTACTAAAGGTTTTAGAATATATTGTTCTGTGGACGGGAGGGGTGGAGGATAATTAGTTTCTGCATTACTAAGAGGAAGCAGCTTAAGGAAAAAGAGGCTTATTTGGGCTCATGATTTGAAATGCTTTATGGTGATGAAGGCACTGTGATCATACAGAAAGAGGAGCATGTGGTAGCTGTTGTTGGTAATCTGGAAAGAGAAAGACATGGATACTACAAGACATCAGGCTTTTTTCTCTTCGTACTCAGTCTGGGCCCCTAACAATTGGAACACTGTGCCTGTTTTTAGGGTAGCTTTTCCCCACAGTTAAATCTCTGGAAGTGACCTCCAAGCCATGCCTGGAAGAGTGAAATTCTAAACTCAGTAGAGTTGACCCCAAACAGTGACTTTCTTTCCTGTTTTCTCTTCTTTATGTTCCACTGCGCAGAGATGAACCCTGGGGCTTTGTGTATATTATGCGAAGGCTCTGCATGGACCCACATCTCCAGCCTTTTATCATCCTTACTAAAATTTTGAATAGGTAATTTATGCCTGTGGTTCAAAAATCGAAATATATAAAAGAGCATTCAAAGCAAACTTCATTCCCGCTCTATTTCCCATCTGTGCAGCTGCCATCACCCCAATTGTTTTTGTTTGTTTTCATCCAAAACTTCTGAATGAAAAAATAGGCAACTGTGAATACAAAGATTTTATGCTATGACAAACTAAAGCTCCAGTCCATTTTATTCTTTTGTTATAGCACCATAAGGCAACCTTAGAAGAACTATTATCAATGTTAAGTGACAAAGAATTAGGTCAATCAGTTATCCCACCAATTGGGGGTTCCCACTGAGTTTCTAAGATGTGTTATAACCCCCTGGATAACTTGAATATTGTATAATCCTAATGTCTCAATTTTGTTGTTTTCTTTCCATTCATTTTATGTAGGTCATTTCAGAGTCCCATAGTTTCAGAAATTAAAAATTGGAGTAAGAGAAGAAAAATAGGAGAAGAAGGAAGAAGAGAAGAAAGATAAAGATGAGGATGAGGACAAGGTGAGGAAGGGAAACAGGAAGAGAGGATGAGCAAAGGATCCACAATACACAGCAGAGGGAGAACTCTGAAAAGTTCACTACATATAGTTTTGTTATAATATAAAGTAATGAGGTGGTCATGATGCAACAAAGTCCATACTTTATTTGTAAGTTGTCGTTGAAAACCTTACACTGCTCTCACTTATCTTGTAGGAGAACATACAACTCTTACATAATTATTGTCATTGTAACAGCCTGCCACATAGCTAGGTAGCCCCTTATATATAAATAGGTACCAAGAGCAAAGCCAACTTTTTTTATAGTTGAATAAATCTAATAACAAAAGCAATGTATGAGAGATAATTTCATTTTCAGGCTTGCTGTGAATATTTGTCTTTAGCTTCAACTTCAGAATCTCTCCCTCCCAATGTTAGTAGGGAGTACATTAGAAGGCAATATACGTGTATCTTCTACTAACAAAAATAACCCATCTGATTACCTTTTTTCTGTTTGCTTCTATCCTTCAAAGCAGTGTTTTCTTTAAGCTTTTGGCAATGATTTGTTAGTGATCTGCTTAGCAGTCAGTATGAGTATTTTAAATGAAATAAAATAACCAAGCAGTGGTGGCACACACCTTTAATCCCAGCACTTGGGAGGCAGAGGCAAGCCAATCTCTGTGAGTTCGAGGCCAGCCTGGTCTACAAGAGCTAGTTCCAGTGCAGGCACCAAAGCCATAGAGAAACCCTGTCTCGAAAAATCAAATATAATAATAATGGTAATAATGTGAACAGCAAATAGTAAGAGTAAATATTACCATGTGAAACCTTTTCTCTTTCAGTAACACACATATAAATGAAATGTGTGTGTGCATGTATTATATTTGTTTGTACATGCATGCCCATGTCTGTGGATATAGTGGGTCCAATACAGAACCTTTTTCTTACTGTTGGTTATTGGCAGAAAACTTTATCAACATTGAGGCAGGAAGGGGAGCAGAGAAAAATGTAGATCTCAATAAAAATCAATAAAAAATGTAAATACTTTCAAATTAACTAATAAATACATATTCCCTGCCTCAAAAAACCAACATTGTTTAAAATGCTTGAAACCATTGAAAACATGTCAGATGTTATAAATATTCTAAATCCTCATAAATAAATGAATCCCTTTCCATCATCTTGAAAGCTTGACCTTTCTGAACGTACTCATCTAAGTAAAAGGGGATTCCATACTGTCCCTTGATATCATAGCTCCCATTCTTGCTGTTGGGCAAATGCTCAGAAAGCAGCAAATATCCAAAGAAAAACTAAGAAGCCTTATTTATTTCTGTGATGCACGAACATCTTGAGATTTATTACATATTAGAATTGGGACCCTGTCCTTTCCAGTTGTCATTTTCGTTGGCATCTCATCGATATAGTGCTCAGGGGACCCTGGCTAGTACTGAATGTGGGCTGAAAGTCTGAAACTTACATGAAATATTTAAACTCAAGGGTTTTTTACTCTGCTGTCAGCTTCAGTCAGTGGTCGTCTCCAGAAACCTTTCCAGAATTAGAAACTTTCAGTCTGATGTTAAACACCAAGCACTGACAAAAGATTGACAACAAAAAGATAAAAATAATACCATAGTTTTCGAGTAGAAAAAGATTGACAATGGGATTGTGAGTAAATAAAATCACCCTGAGATCATGGTGTGGCCAAAGAGAGGGTTTCCCACATTAATTGTACTGCAGTTGGGTCAGGAAAGAGAAACATGAACAGACTAGCAGAAAGAGAAGACCGTATTTAAAAGTAATTAAAATTGTAGTCTTCCGGTGGGTCACTGATACTCTATTTTTGATCAAAGGACAAGTTTTCACTCAGTATAGACTTGTGCCTAAAAGGAAACCCTGTGAAAAACAACCATGCACGCTCATTCTTTTTCCTGTAGAAGCCTACCAAATGGTCAAACTGAGCCAGATGACAGGACAACACATGAAAAGAGATACTAAGATACCTGGGTAGGGCACTGCAATTTAAGCTCTTCATAGAAATTAACAGAGTTATACTTCCAGAAGATAGGACATTTGCTGTGGGAAAATTGTGGAGGGCTTTATGTATAACGCTGAGGCTGCATGCCATTTGGCGGATAAAATGGAGAAACAAGGGCTGGAGAGATGGCTCAGTGGTTAAGAGCATTGCCTGCTCTTCCAAAGGTCCTGAGTTCAATTCCCGGCAACCACATGGTGGCTCACAACCATCTGTAATGAGGTCTGGTGCCCTCTTCTGGCCTGCAGGCATATATACACACAGAATATTGGATACACAATGAATAAATAAATAAATATTTAAAAAGGGAGAAACAAAATGATCTGGAGATGGTAGGTGAAGTAATGATAGCATGTTCAGAAATGAATTATTTTGAAACAGTATTCCAGAAATATTGAAAAAAAGTGAGCATTCCGACTAGAAAGGAATTACAGAATTCTAGACATAAAAGTTAAAACAGTAGTTAGGTTGAGAATCAGGGCACAAACCTATCAGGCTGATTCTGGTTCTGTCACCTTTCTATGAAAATATAATACTAGAAATATCTACCTTACAAGAATGCTGTAGATTGGAGTCAGTTTACATATACAAGGTATTCAGCTCATTACCTACCAATTTTATTTGTTAAAACTGATATTGTTGGTATGTAGTAGGAAACCTACATGCCAACAATGAAAGATATTATAAAGAGTAGATATATTGTAATAAATGACTATATGTGTAAGATAAACTTTGTCAAATTATTACTGTAATATTAAGTTTCTATATATTACTTATAATTTACTCATTTCTCTGATAAATTAATTGGATCTAAGCAAATTAAGAAATGAGTTTATTTTTGGCTCAAAGTTCAAACGGACAGTGCTTCCTAGCAAGGGAGTCCTAGTGTCAAGAGCTTGAGGATGGGGATCACATATATCCACAATTAGGAAGCCGAGAATGAGGAATGCTAATGCCGAGCTAACTACAATTTTTAAACAGTTTGAAACCACGTACTATTTCCACTTCAATTAATAATTGCTTCAACTTCAATTAACCTAATCAGATAATCCCTCACAAGCAGGTTTAGAGAGAGGCTATTCCCTCAATGATGATTTTAGATGCTGTTAGTGTTAGTCTGTGTTAACTATCATAAGTCCACCTCTTTGTCAACGTGACATATCATTTTAAGCCATAATGTTCCATCCTTTATTTCCATAGGCTCATGAATGTGTCATAATGCAAAATATCTTCAATTCAATTTCAAATTTCTCCAAAGTCGTTAACAGTCAAACACTGTTCAAAAATCCAATGTTTCTTCTGGGACTCAAGGTAATGTCTTAAATAAAAACACTAACAAAATAAAACTGCTGCATAGTTCCAATAAACAGTTGTACGGAGTAAATATTCATGTTAAGAAACAAAGGAATGGGGGCATTAACAAATCAAGGAAAATAGCAAATCAAGGCAAGCCTGAAACCCAGCAGGGCCAACACCATGCCCTTCATCTGGGTTTTATGATAGACTTTTCTGGATTGGGTAGCCCCATACGCCTAGCTCCATCAGTTGCAGCAATATAACCTCTCTCTTGAGTTTGTTCATGCCTGCAGATTTATTTTTTTTGGGGGGGTTTATACAATATTTATTGTTAAAAGAAAAATTTATATTTGCTCCCTTTGTTCCAGGCCCTCCTGCTCCCCCACTTCCTTAAGATGGTGCAGGATACCCTGCCTTATGAGAAGCCCAGGCCCTCCCCCCTCCATCTCGGTCTAAGAAGATGTGCATCCATATAGAATAACTTCCCAAATAGCCAATACATGCAGAAGAGATAGGTCCCAGTGCCATTATC
>JAQHUG010000075.1:5059637-5100066 GCA_028555095.1 Dicrostonyx torquatus | reverse complement strand
TTGGGCTTCCCATAGGACAGGGTATCCTGCACCATCTTAAGGAAGCAGGGGGAGGGCAGTGGGGTAGTGGGGGAGCGGGAGGGCCGGGAACAAGGGGAGTAAATGTAAATTTTTCTTTTAACAATAAAAATTAAAAAAAAACATGGAAGAAAATCAGGCAGAGAGACAGTGCTGTACAGGGCAGTAAGGAGGAATATAAGAAGATGAACAATTCAGCTTCTGACTAGACTGCCTGGAAGGTACAACTGAGGAGACTAACAGATGCACAAGGAGTGAAATAATGTGAGATAAATCAGAATGCAAGACACGATGGGCTTGACTATAGCCCAGAGTTCAAAGAACACTGTAATCTGTAGGTTCAATCACATCCCCATGTCTTAAGATCCAGTGATAACAGATGGGTTCAAAGAGCCAACAAAGTTCTCTGGGAACATCCTTTCCAAACCACTCCAAGACCTAGCTTTATTTTTTTTAAACATGGCCTCATGTAGCTGAGGATCCTGAGTACTGAAATTATAGGCACTGGCCACCACATCTAGTTCATATATTACTAGGGATTAACTAGAACTCAGAACTTCATTCATTATTTTTATATTTATTTTAAAAATATTTAATTTTATTTTCTATGCATGTATGAGTACATACCAGTACATATATGGACTACTTTTATGCTTGGTTTTCAGAGCAACCAAAAAAGTTGTTGAATCCTCAGGAAATGGTGGTGTTTCTGTGCTACCTTTTGGGTGCTGGGAATGGAACCCAGGTCCTCTGCAAGAGCAACAAATGCTCTTAACTGATGAACCAACCGTCTCTTTGTCCACAAGGCCTAGCTTCTCAAACTGTCAGTTGTGGCCCCATGTGGAGTTAAATAATTGAATGGGTCATTCATGATAACTTTTTTCTAATGATAAAAGATTTCTGAGCACGCGACAACCCAAAATGAACCAAAAATGAAATGTAAGGAATTGCGCCATCTTGGACAACACTTACCCTGGTGCTGTATGCCAACACTAACTTCACTGTAGCTTTGTATCTGAACATGCAGCAGGTGCACTCTGTACCAGACACGCCATCACAAAACACAATGCTAATAAACACTTCCTGAAAAGCACAGCCCAGATTCAAGAATGTTGTATGTTAGGAGTTGTGTGTTTTTGCTGTATTTGTGAACTTTTCATCTCTTATGAAGTCTTATACTGGTTTAATTATGAGAAACAAAGACTTTTCATATTTTCCTACCATGAGTCCTCTACATATAAATTATTATCTTTTTGCACTGGACTGTGTTTTAAAAACTGGTTTTTGAGTGACTGGATTGGACTTCTTTAAAAATTAATAAATGAGGACCAGTGAGATGATTCTGTTGGCAAAATGTTCTTCTTGAAGCATGAGGACCTGAGTTCAACCCACAGATTCTTGTCTTAGTTAGGGCTTCTTGTGCTGTGAAGAGACACCATGAGCATGGCAACTCTTATAAAGGAAAACATTTAATTGGGGGTGGCTTACATTTTCAGAGCATGGTCCACTATCACCATGGTAAGACATGGTGGCAAACAGGTAGACATGGTGCTGGAGAAGGACCTGAGAGTTCTACATCTTGATCTGCAGGCAACAGGAGATACCGTGTCATAGGCCTAGCTTGAACATATAGAACCTCAAAGCCCACCTCCACAGTAACACACTTCCTCTGACAAGGCCAGACCTTCTAATAGTGCCACTCCCTATGGTTGAAGCACTCAAACACATGAGTCTATGGTGGCCACACCTATTCAAGCCCCCATAGACGCTATTGAAAAAAAAAACTGGCAATGTACACTTGCAATTTGATTAGTGGGGAGATGGAGATAGGCAGATAGGAAATACATCTGGTTAGTCTATGTGGTGAGTCTGAAGCTAATAAGAGACACTATCATTTAAAAAAATAATAGCGAAAGCCTGAAAATGGCACCAGTGTTATCTTCTGGCCTACATATGCATGCACATATATATATACACACATATACATACATGTATACATAAAATCACTAAATGAATTTGTTTGAGACTAAGGCATAACTTCTAACAATTTATGAAGTGACCCTAAGTATACTTCTGCTGTCTTATGCTATGCATTTATGCCAAATGGCATTCTAAACATTGACCATTATAAACTCTGAAAAATTTTGAAAATGCTCTGCAGGCTGCAACATCAAATATTCAGTCAAGATTTTAATTCTTTATGTGAAAATAAATCAATACACCCATCTCATCAGGGTGCAAAATTTCTTTCATCTTCAATAAATGGTAAAAATTTATGTATACCAAAAGTTATTTTAAGATAATTTTTTTTAAAACTTATTATCAATAAATAATCGGAATGTATACTATGTATCCAGGATCATGTACAATTATTTCAGGCAAAGAGGAGTCATGAATTCAATTAAAGAAACCTTGGTCAGGGGTAGAGATATTGCCCAGTGGTTAAGAGCACTGGCTGCCTTTCTAGAGGACTCAGGTTCAATTCCTAATACCCACATGGCAGCTCACAACTGTCTGTGACTCCAATTCCAGGATACCCAGTGCTCATTTCTGGCTTCTGTGGGCACTGTATGCACACAGTACACAGACATACATATAGCCAAACCACCCATATTCATAACATAAAAATAAACAAAATAATTGGTCAAATACATTATTCAATAACATCAAAGCAGAAAAAAGGAACATTCCTAGGGACGTCACCACTATTTTTCAGTCTCCTGCACTATGTGTGTAAGTGCCCTTAGCTTCTTCCTCACCTTGTACCAAGATGGACATCAAGTGACTTCATGTCTTGACCATTTCTCCTCTGTGTTTTGTTACCATTTCACCAGATTTCTCCACGTCTGCCATCCTAACTACAGCCCTCACCTGCAAGCTAGTATAACTCGCATTACTTTCTTCCGGCCACCAGTTTAATCTTCTCTTGATTTTACCCTTTGCTGAAAACCTTTAAATGTTTCCTCCCTACCTAAAGGATAAAGTTCATACTCCTTTCCCACAGACCACAGACCGTGTGCTATCGGCCACAAACCACATTTTCAGTGTAATCTGTGTTTTAATCAGTATTCTGTCAAACTGTGGCTCCTAGTTCTGAAACGCTTCTAATGAGTTAGACAAAGATCAGGGTGTTCGTTTCTTTGGGCTTACAGCACAGTTTTATGTCCATAGAAGGCCATGTCACAGAGCAAACCAGGGAATAAATAAGAACAGACTTTGTTTGAGAGCAAGAGCCCTAAGAACTTCCCTGTCCAATGAAGGTTCATAGCATCTGCCAGCAGTGCCACCCTAAGGAATAAGTCCTTAATACATAGACAGTGAATGGGGATACAACCAATATTCCAAAAAACCCCTGTGTTCTAGAAAACCATTATTTGCAGTATATCCCAGCCTAACCTTTGCCTGTTCCACATTTGCTTATATAACACATGCCATCAATATAGGATATTTTTGGTTTGGTTGGTTGGTTGACTTGGTTTACATTTTTTATTGTGTGTGTTAGGTGTGTCTGTGGTTGTTATTGCTGTTGTTGACATTACACAGTGTAACTATACAGCACTGGCTGACCTTCAATTCACTATGAAGTCAAGGCTGACCTCAAACTTGTAATCCTCCTGCCTCAACATTCCTCATGCTAAAATTGTAAGCATACACTACCATGTCAGGAGAGAATATTGGTTGTGCTCTAACGTGACTTCTAAAATACTGTTTGTCCTTTGCAAGCCACCTCAAAAACCACCACACCCAACAAATATCTAGACTAGATCTAGTATCTAAAGCCATTGCTAGCTATCATATGTTTTTATTATTATTCCCTCCTCTGAGTCCATTATACAGTGTCGAAAGACTACAGTTGACTCTTTGAAATCCTTCTCCTGTAACATTATTAGCCACTGTGTTATGTCGAAACAATTTTTTTTCCCAGGTAGGTTTTACGGTTCTAGAGAGACTGTGTTTCTGTATCTCCACTCCTCACTCCACACCCTGCAAGTAACATATTGTCTTGCATATAGTAGGAAAGCCATAAATATTTTTCAATTATTTTTATAACAGCATATTTCTAGTCAGAAATTCTATTTCCTTGGGAGACTTTGACTAGCTGGCAGTTTTGAAAGCATCTGCAAGAAGCAGGGCAAAAGGAAAATAATCTGGCTGTCTCAGTACAATGCAATTGAATTCCAGATAGAGAAGGCAAACACACTGGCGCTAATTAAATGGAATAGCCTGAAGTAATAAAGAATTCTTAAAGTGTGTAGGAGAGAGAGATATATGACAATAACTCATAATGGAAAATAAAATCATTATATCATTGGAAGGACTTGTTCCTGGTTTTAGACAGAACTAATTGCAAACGCTCAAAGCCTTGCAGTTTGCAAACTCACTTCTGTGAATTAATATGAAAAATAAACAGAGGTGGCCGTACCAGAAGAACCTGTTACTGGGTTTTTGTTTTTCCTTTGCTCTGTTTCACTCCCTTTCACTCGCTGGCTGGTCCATAATCCACTAAAACGCCTCACCTCTCTCATACTGGCGTGTGTGTATGTGTGTGTGTAAAAACACAAGCTTATTAGCTGCCTTGGTAGAGATTGCTATTCTCTGTCTGTAATAATTTGAACATGAAATGCCAGCTCAGGCTTATGTTTTGGAGCTTGTCCCCAGATGGTGACACTATGTAGGCAGGCTATGAAACCTTTAAGAGCTAAAGTATGGCTAATGTTCGCACCAATTTATTGATCAGAAGGGGCAAACCTTTGAGGGTTATTAGCCTGGCTTCTAGTTTCTGTTCGTTGGTTCACTGTGATGTAAGGGTTGCCCACCACAAGCTCCTGCCACCATCAAGTTCACCATGTTTTTGTCACAGTACTGAACTGAAATTTCCCTGATATCAGCATCCAAAGTCAATCCTTCCTCCATGAAGCTTCTGGTGGGAATCTGGTCACTGCAACACGAAAGTAAATATCCCTCACAATATTCTTGAAGGATTCTAATTGTTATGTGACCACAGTCAGAATCCCAAGCCAGATGGCAGAGACTTTCAAGAAACCTATTTTCTGTCATGTTGTGTTTTCACCCAGTTCTTCCTTTACTTGATGCTCTGGCAGGACTCACCCTCATCTCAATTCAAAGGCGAATGCAGTCATAGCTTTCCCTCCTGTCATTCTGCTTCACATATGGTGTTGCCTTCTCTTTTAGTTTCAAGTTGTCCATGGCCTTACAGTGCAGCAAGCCTGACTCATACCTAAGGCTCATTCCAACAGAAATCCCCTAGAGTCTGCACATCACAAACAATCCAACGGGCCCCAGGGCTGGTGTTCAGTAGGTGGTGAAGACACGCCCCCCATTAACTCCGTTCCCTTTTTCACAACCTGCCCTGTAGTTTTCATTGGGAATATTACCAAAATTGAACTCGGCCACAGAGTACAAACAGCTTGGTGCAGATCAAGAAATCCTGTGGGTGTTTAATTAGTAAACACTTGTGACTGGCTCTAAAAGCCTACGGACTGAATCAGACAAAAATCAGAACATAGGCAACCCGGGGAGTGTTTTCCTCAATAGTAGAAGGACATTTCCAAGGTTTAAGAAATGGTCATTTGTAGTAGGATTCAGAGGAAAGCTGACAGTAGCCCAGATGGCATTTTCATCTAGGAGTCAGAAAAATATGAAAACGGAGAAAAACACCTTCCATTTACTGCAACACACAGGGCATCTGTAGAGGCATGTGTTTAAAGAAAAAGCAAATTGCAGCTAACAAACCAACCTTCCTTTGGAAATTCCTTCCAAATAGGTTCTGTTGATGATCCTAAATCGATTCAGGGTCATTCATTTAAGTGGCACCCTCTAATCAGTTGCGTACCTTTTTGCAGCATGATTTACTATGGGAATTTCTGTTGGGAGGTTCTGATATGTTCATGTGTTCTGTCAGCAGAGAAGCACTGAGCTAAACTAGGGTGACCAATCCATCTAGGAACAGGAAGCAGAAAGAACCAAGGATTTTGACAGAGAATCTCAATAAAGTTCTTTCTTTCAAATATGTTAATATCAATGCTGGGCGGTGGTGGTCCACACCTTTAATCCTAGCACTCGGGAGGCAGAGGCAGGCAGATCTTTATGAGTTCGAAACCAGCCTGGTCTACAAGAGCTAGTTCCAGGACAGGCTCCAAAGCTTCAAAGAAACCCTGTCTCAAAAAACAAAAAATATGTTAATATCAATAAATAATTTATTATATTAATAGCATGTCATATGTATAAAAACTCTAACATGCATCAGTAATGGACAATATTTTATATTAAGTTATTTAAAGAGCATATTGTTATTATTGACAACCTCACTTTAACTCATAAAAGCAATATGTTTTGTTCTCTCCTCTCCTCCTTACAGTTCTGAGTAGCTAGCACCATGTGGCCCCATCACAAAATTCCATCCCTTTGAGCTAGTTCAGAAAATGTAAATATATCCATAAATATAGCAGAAATATGTGAAAACTATTGGGTAAGGAATGACCAGGTGGGGTAAAAAAACAATAGTGGTTAATCAAGATGTATTCGGTGTGCCTTTTTATGTAAATTTATTCTTTTTGATATTCTCCTATTAAAGTTGTTCTTTGATAATTTCATACATGTATACAATGCATTATGATTATTCCTATCCACTCTCTTTCCTCCAAATGTGATTTAAATTTGAAACGTTTTAAAACCACATGCTTACTAAATATACACTTTGAAGTTTGGAAATCAATTTTTGAGTTCCTAATTTCCTTTTTAACACTAACTAGGACTAGAAGGGAAAATTAGTGCATTTGTTAAGGTATCTTTCACCTCAAAAATTTTGGTATTCTCTTCTTCACATTGTAGATTGATCAGAATCCTTTAAGGGTAACATTCCAAATGAAATTCTGCAAAAGTCTCTTTCCTTCTATCTTAATACTACTACCCTTATTTCCTACTCGTTTTTTTTGCATAATTCTCCTTTGATTTAAACAAATGTGCAACATTTTTAGAGCTAGCCATCAGTATTGCCCATAGATGGTCTCCTCGAGACATACTCTAGCATTTTCTAGACTATGAAGCTGATTTCCTACTTTAGTCTTGTTCTAAGATAAGCACAGGTGAAATTGAGATAGAAACACTAGGTAAACTGGATGCTCCTGGGAAGAAGTGGCACAGCAAGTTTTAGAAGCATCTTTTCTTTACCTTTCTAACTTTCCATCCCTTTCACTGCAACATAATACAACCAAAAATTCCAGAAAACTACTTTATTCACTGAGTGTCTTCCCGCAACTAGGCTCTTTGAGGGGATTCTATGCCAATGATCTGAATTTGGGGTTCAGAAATGGAACTGCATCACATGGCAGAACTGTACCAACTGAAAACTATTAGACAAAGTTTAATGGAAGGGAGAGGCAGAGACCATTCCATGTATTACACATGGAATAGTATATAATATAATATAATATAATATAATATTGCTGAATAGTCTTCTGGGGGTAGAACAGACTTAATAGCACCATGCAGTGATGCAAGGTTGGGTTTAGTGAGTTATAATTCTCCTTTTACCATGTTTGAGCATCGTAAAAAATGGCAATAAGGCTGGTGAAGATTCAGGATTGTTGAGTCATTGCCCTATCGGATTTTGAATGGGAATTTGATAGAATTGTTAGTATTTGGTAAAGGTTATCTTGCTCATCCTACTCCTTGTATTGGAAAGAGAGAATGCATGGTGTGGTTAAGGTGTCAAATTCTGAAACTAGTCACTCTGTGTGTTAATCCCAGTTCCATGATTATCTGTGAAGTCTTGGCAAGTTTTTGTAACTTTTCTGTATCCAATTCCTTCTATCTAGAACGTGAGGATAATGATATTTTACCCTACAATTATTGTAGAGATTAAATATGAAGCATACAGATCAGTGTCTGGTATGTAATGAGTACTCAAATTTTTGCTATTATTAATATATTTTCTTAAAAGTTTTTAAGAGTAAAAATTAAAATCAATGTTTACTATTTTAAGATTTAAACGGACCTTAAGTAAATCATATCTCTCCCCAGGGTCTCAGCTTCTTCCATTATAAAATGAAATAGTAGCACTATATCAAAGATTTTGTAGGGAATTTTTTTGGTAGCACACACTTTTATTGGACATTTGCTAATGTCAACTTTTGCCTAAATCTTGGCAAAATATAATGAAATTATGCATGTCCCCCAGGTTCTGTTAGTCCCTAAGACAGAGGGTAAGCCTTTCTACTCTGCCATTTCTTGGTTCTTTAATCATGTGACACAAGAAACATAGAATCAAAGGCTGCCCCCAGCTCATCTGCTTACACCAGCTGTTAGCAAGCAGTGCAGCTCATCTTTTAGGAATGAAAGCTGCAACATGAATCTAAGGACAATGTGTTATTTATCACTTGTCTCTCTTTGTTCCCCGTCAAACCTGACATTGGTCAATGGAATCACACAGACCAGCTGGTAGGCAAAAGGACTTCAGTTAATGCAATGGCCTGTTTGTCATCCCTAACTGTTACATTGAATGCCAGGCTTAGATTGCTCCAAAAAGAGTCCAGCCTAGCAGACCTGTTCCAAGCTGGGAGAGGAAATTGTAACATTGTTCTTTCTTCCCTGGGAGGGGGCTGTGCAGATGTCACTTGGCTTTTTAAAAGCTGTTTAAAAAACAGAATTTTTAATCACTGACTTTAGTTCTTGCACAGATACTGCATGGAAAGCTCAGGCTCACCAGAAATGGCAAGCAGAAACTAGCATAGGTGGTTTCTCACCATTCAAATATGCCATCGCCAGAAAAGGAGACCATTGGCCATCAGAAACAAAATTATTCAGAGAGCTTATTAAGATACTAGATTTCTAGTCCTTACTAAATCTGCCTTGGCAGGACTAGAGTACAAGAATTTGAACTTAGTGTCCTCCCCTTAGGATTCATTTGTCTACTATGAATTTCATCTAATAGTCATGAGCTTCTTGAATCCAGCTTGAAAAGTTGTTCAGTTTTTGGGGTAACCTCAGTTATAGATCAGTTATCTATGGCCAAGAAAGATATGGATGTCAAATGGAGATGGAGACAATTAAATTGAGTCAAGAGCAACGTTTTCTGTCAGAATAATCCAATAGAAATCATAGCAGCTCAGGCTTGATACTTCAGAAAAAAAGTCCTGTACTTTTTGAAGCCCCAACTATGTGAAGGAGATTCATACTTTTGTCTCCAGGAATAATAATAAAAATTTAAGTGGATATGTTCCCTTAATTGTGCACTATAAATTTTTTATATCCATGAACTATGAAATATAACTTATTTTATAGCCAAGGAAATAGAGAAGTCTTAGGGAAGGAAATCCATTCTTCCAAGGTCACATACCTAGTTGGTTGGTTATAAATAATAAGTTATTGATGGAAAGAAGAAACTTATTTGGCTTATTTGCTTCTCTGCTTCTGTTTCCCTCATTCCTCTAAATTTTAAGATTAAAACAGTAAAAGATTTGTTTAAAATTACATTTATTGAGGTGGTAGGGGTAAAAATGGGTTATGTGAGGTATATGGCGGTTAGAATATAACTTAGTTCTCTTCTTCCAACATGGAATTTGAACACACGTCATCAGGCATGGCAGTAACCATCTCTTTGATACCACTATTCATTCTGCTAGATGTATATTGATGGAGATTTAATGTTTGTTAGTTAAAATAAAACCTCTTCTACACCATTGTGTAGATCCCTAAAAAGAACTCTAATAGTGCTTATAGTGAACATGAAAAAGAAAAGATTCAAAACCCCTATTCACAGAGGTTTGGGTGCTCTCGGCAAGCCTTCAAATGACTGGAACTAAACTTTAGGTGGTACAGCTCTCTATAGTAACAGACAGAAAAGCAAACTTTTAAAATATCTTACAAGATAGAAGAGTGACTATTGTATTAAATTAATAATATAGATTTAAGAAGTATAACCAAACAACTGGAGTTGCCAGCTATAAATGCAAATGTGCTCACTACTCCTGCTTAGAGATGCTGCTAGGCACTGCCACAAAGAATGAAACACAATCAATAGGAAAAATGATCCCCCTCCAGAATCAGAGTGAGCAGATGCCCTCCACCCCCTCAAGATAATGAGTGAGAGCCCATCAATAACTTTTCATGCACAACTAAGAAGAAAAATATACGTAATAAGTGGCTGGAAAAAGGACTTGGAGATCATGTAGTTCAATTCTTTTCACTTGTTTTCCAAAGAAATTGAGACTCAGAGAGAGAGAGAGAAATTGATTAACCTGGAATCTCATGGCTAAATACTGCACTATAAGTATTCCCTAAGTAAAGCTCATTGGTAAAATGGTGATTTTCACTGAGCGATACTGTCCTCCCTGTTACAGAATTGCACAGTGGATCCCTCTAGCCTACTGAGTTAAATCTAAGCGCCTCAGTCTTTTGATTATCTCATCCTTCTATTATTCTTAACATGTGACACTTGCTCCCTTAAGAGTTATATTCTCCTACCTATACCAGTCCACATCACTCTAGAATGCCTAGCTCAGAAATCATTGCCCCAGGATCCACGCTATTCTCCTCTGCCTTATCAGGTTTATTTTCTGATCTCACATGATATCAAAATATGGCAACCTCTGTGTACCATAGTCAAACCCCATCTGTGTTAGATCAGTTAAATAATATAGTAAATGGAAAGAATAAAACTTGATAAATGCACAGTCTGTGGGCCTTTTAAATACATATATCTACCTAAACTAGTAACTCATTGAGTATTACCAAATACCAGCCCAGTCAGGTCTCTTGTATTAAGATTTTTGTCCTCCTCAATACCCCTCTTAATTCCAAGGATTTTCTGATTGGTGTGTATGTTACAAGTTACACACTTACACAACTTACACAGACACACGCACACATCATATCCATGTAACCTGCCTAAAACCACTTCATTGTGTTTTCAGACTGATACTACCAGCACAGTCTGGTGTGTCAGCCATGTCATGCTGTCTTAGGGTTTCTAATGCTGTGAAGAGACATCATGATCACAGAAAGTCTTATAAAGGAAAACATTTAATTGAAATGTGGCTTACAGTTTCAGAGGTTTAGTCCGGTATCATCATGGCTCGGAGCATGGCTGCTGGGAGTATGGGGGAGTTCAGGCAGACACGGTGCTAAAGAAGTCTACATCTTGATCCAAAGGCAACAGTAAGTACACTGTTTGGCTGGGTGTGGCTTAAGCATATATGTGACCTCAAAGCCCACCTCCACAATGACACACTTTCTCTAACAAGACCAGGCCTACTCCAACAAGACCATACCTCCTAATAGTGTCACTACCTTTGGGGCCATTTTCTTTCAAGCTACCAAACATGCCAACTAGTAAGCAGACCAAATGAAGAGTATTGCCACGTTCAAGGTCCTTAGCTACAGAGTAAGTTAAACACCAGTCTAGGCAAGTTAGTGAGCTCTTGTCTTAAAATTAAAAAGTAGGAGTAAAGAGAGTAAGGATGTCATTCAGTGGGAAAGTGTTTGTCTAACATGTGTTAAGTTGTAGATTGAATCCCAATAGTATAAAAAAGATAAAAGTAAACCCCAATGCCACCACCAATGAGAGCAGAAACTGGGATATTAAATATTGTACTGTCTTTTACAACATACCACAGAGGCCATGTCCTTTGGGATAATAACTGAAGACACCATTTTTCCAGCATGTGTTCCTCAAGAATGTTAAGAGGAAGTATCAATTCAGCATGAAGAATGTTGGGACAAGCTGTGAAAAAATAGGCCTATTTTGGCAATGTAGACAGTCTTTAAATATTAAAGACCTTAAAGTCATAGTCTGTAATATTCTAATATACATTGCACATCTATGAAAGGCTAGTAAAATCTATTGTGGGATTTTATTTGCCCAAGTTATTTGACTGTGGATCCCTCCTACAGCCCTGCTTGTGACACCTCAAATTTTTTTTTGGAACAAGCTAAATTACTGAATCATATCCTACACTCCCAAAGCTTTTCTGTACATTTTTATTTCAGCCACAAATATGCAATATTTACACATTAAAATATATTTTATCCCATCACACATGCTGTGCATCTCACTCTCTGAACTTGTGACCCCCTGTAATTGACTATGATTCCAGATGGTTCTGAGGGAGGGAGTGGTAGGAAAGGCATCATTTCCTACCCAAATTGGAGACAAGGCAATTCAGAATGCCTTTAAGGAAAGGCAGCCTCATGATAGCTGACCTTATGTAAGCAGAATGAGATGTAACTGTAATCATGGCAATTTCTAAGAGCTTTCATATGCACTATCTCATTTCTTAATAATTATGATCAGTATGACCATCCCCGCTTTATAGATAAAACTTAGCAAGTTCAGATGTTTCTCAAAAAAGTGTTCATCATCAGAGGCATGACTTTAAAAGGGGTTTACACATTCCAATCCAATGTGTCCTTTAGGAAACTAAAGCTGAAAGAAGAAAGATTATCGCAGCTTTATGATACCCCAAACCCATTGAGACCTACCAGATCAGGAGGCAAAGAGAAAAGGTGAGAAGTATATTTTTAAAGGTTTTCTTTGATTTCTTTTCTACTCCCCAAAGTTAACCATTCTGTTCATTACAGAAAGGCCAAAAGCAGCAATAAGCAAAACGAAAATAACTAAAGTACCAATAAACACCCATAACTATCTATCCAGAAACTATTACCTTTGACATTTTGGCATATAATGTAACAGAGCCCTTTCTATGCATGTTAGATTCTAAGATATACTTTATTTCATATTCTAGCATTACTGGAATTACATTGTTTTTGAAGTGATGTTCACAGCTGATACCCTAGTAATCTCCTCATAAAGATGATTAGGCATGAGGATGTGTCTTAAAATTATGCCGTCTCAAGTCTAGTGAAAGACCTTATGTTTTTCCCCAAAATTATGCCAGATTGCTGTTTTGGAGCTTTCTTCTATCACTCTGTAAAACACATCCACTGATTGGGTCCACAGAAATTTTTTCAATAAAGACTAATTTCAGGGCATTTTTTTTAAAGTTTTACACTTTTCCTTACTACAAATAGGACCCCAGGAACTCATGATAAGCGAAGAATTAAGAACATAGTGTAACATGAAGGTCCTGCTTGTTGGGGTTACTCTCTCACCCAGTACCCCACAGCCAGCAAGCCCCAAAGAAAATCACACAGAGGTCTCCATAAAATTATAAACTGATTGACCCTTATCTCAGTCTTCTTACTAGCTCTTGTAACTTATATTAACCTATTGTTCTTATCTATGTTAGCCACATGGCCGGTACCTTTTCTCAGCTGGGCAGCTCACATGTTGACTCTTTGGTGATCTGCACAGGAATGCCAAGGGAGCTTCCTGCTTCCCCGAATTCTCCTGTTCTCACCTCTACTTCCTGTCTGGTTTTCCCGCCTATACTACCTGCCTGGCCAATCAGCATTTATTTAAAACATGATTGACAGAATACAGAATTGTCCCCCACCAACATAGTATATGCCAGACATTGTTCTGAGTGCTTAAAATAGAACAATGAACAAAACAGACATAGACTCAACCTTCCATGGGTTCTTAGTAAGAACTGCAGAAATTAAGCAAGCAAGCATGTGGATACATACTGACAGAAATTTTCGAATGATCAAACTGAATAATGAGAAAGTTATTTCTTAGACGTTAAGATAGGTCTTTCTAGAGAAGCTGAGATCTGAAAGATGCTAGAAACTAGAATAGCTGTACCACAGTAGAAGAAAAAATAACTTGTGTCTTTCCAACCTGGATCAGTGGTCTATTTTTCAACCAGACCACAGGGTAAAGAGTAAACACAATTATTGTTTTAATTAACATTTTAAAATTACTTACAAGACTGAGGCAGATATGGTGGCCAACCTTCTATAATCCCAGCACTGGGAATAGAAGGGTAATTTGCGAAGGTAGGCTATTTCTTGCAAAATTGAGGCCCACCTGGGATTTACAGTGAGTTTTAGGCCAGCCTAGGTTATACAGTAAAACCCTGTTTTCAACACTACAACAATTAAACGTTTATTTTTGCTTAGGTATTTCCTCTCTACCAGAATAGCTTGTATCACCCAACTGTGATCAAATTATGTCTACCAGTAATAACCATGGTGAAAAGTTAAGATGGTGCTTCCCTGTGTAGCTAATCTCTGGAAACTTTTGAGTATATGCTTCTTGTCTTTAGAAATGCATTCTCAGTCTCCAGAACAGACGAACTGAGTTGGAAACTCTGAAGGTAGGGGCCTGACAATCTGGGATTTAACAAGTCCATCACATGATTCTGATAACTTGGAAACACTTTCAAGGGGAGACACAATGTCTGTTTGTGAATAGATGTACATCATCTGATTAACACTTCTGCCAAAAACACAAACCAGAGAATATGGGGCTCAGATGAAGAGCAATAAAGCCTTAAGAGTTCATTTATGCACCCATGCAATAAGTATCTTTATATACCTACTATACACCAAAGGCTGTACTAGATCCTTACAATTCAATAAAGAAACAGGACAAGAGTTCTTTTCTTTTTAGAAATTAACTGTCTAGTAGAGTGATTAGTTGTGAGACTGGGTTCTTGCATACACTTTTGTAAATTTGTTGGTGTTGTTGTTTTGTTTTGGTGTGGTTTGTTGCTGTTATTGGCTTTTGTTTTGTTTTTTGTTCTTTTTTTGGTTTTTGGGGTTTTTTGAGACAGGGTTTCCATGTGTAGCCTTGGCTGTCCTGGAACTCGCTTTGTAGACCAGTCTTGCCTCAAACTCAAAGATCCACCTGCCTCTGCCTCCCAAATGCTGTGATTAAAGGTGTGTGCCACTACTGCCTGGCTACGTTTGTATCTTAAAGAGCAAGAATAATGGAACAATTGTAATGTAAATAGAGGAAAGAACACCCAAAATGAAAAGAGAGAAATGAGCAAAGGTGTCATTGAACTTGATTCTACTGAGACTGAGCTAGAGACTACTCCAGAACATACATAGATTCCATATAGGGAAAATGTCATAACTCTACATGATTCTTATAAACCCTGTTAATACTCTGAATTGTATCTGCCTTTTCCCTTTTCCAGGCAGCACAGTCCTGACTTCTGTGGATTCTTGAAGTATGCCCCAGGGATTTGTAGCTCTATGTTAATGCAATACATAAACTAGAGTCACCTTGACTGTGCATTTATCTGGCTTATGTAAGCTCTAAACATTTGCTGAAGTGCAACAGAAATGCCAGACCCATTTTGTCTAGGCATGTAAACAAACACTCAAGGAAATAATATGTCATGGGACCTGGTGACTGTGAGAGCATGACAACCTGCAGGGAGTGGAGAATCAAGCTTCTGCTCTGAACCTTGGTATAGAGGGAAATACTATACTCGGACTCCAGTCAGCTTCCCAACAGAAGCAATCATTTAAGTAAAAGCTTTTGAAAAATACCCAGAAGTTTTCCTTCTGTGGAACAATCCTCTGCCAATAAGAAAGCAACAACAAACCCTATCCAGAGGAGGGATCTGATGAGTGTGTGATGAGTTTTCTGTCCCATGAAGAACCGCAGTCAGGAAAAACTCTGCTGTCTTCTTTTCTAATGCAGAAAAAAAATTACACACAAGTGCTGGGTAGATTAGGTCCCTGTGCTTTTTGTTAACATAGGGCATGGTTTCTCAGCCTAATTTGTATAGGCTTAGTAATTCTTTGCTTCAGGACTCCCTTGTGTTATATTTAGGGACATCCATGGACTCTACCCACTACATGCCAACAAATGTCACAGTATATGTAGTCATTGGCAATATCCCTTGGGCAAAACAATGATGAAATAAAGTTGAGAAATACTGATCTACAAGCAAGGTTGTTTAGAAATCCTGGACACTAACCTCCAGGGAGCCATTTACATAATACTTTCAGATTTGCTGAATCAAGGCACTCTAAAGGAAGATAGAGGCTAGAGTTATAGTTCGAATTCTGCAGTGCTTGTCTATCATGAACAAAACTTGAACACGATTCCTCACCAATAATAATAATAATAATAGACAATATTTGAAGGTACATATAAATAATTTGAGTACTTAGCTCTCTCTTACCTATGTTAAATCTTTAGCTGCCTCATTTGGTATAACCATGTTAACAGAATAATATTTTAATCTCTAAAAGTGAATCGCTAAGAGCCAACAATTACAGAACTCAGAGGCAAGTCATGGCAGTGACTCTGTACAGGTATATGACACATATCCTCCTCTTTCCCTGCAACTTATTATTCATGAGTTATTTCCTATGGCCAGGAGCCTTTCACCCTCTATCAGTTATATTAGTTTTGTGTAGATGTTCAATCTTAGTGGCAGAAAACAACAGAAACTCATTCTCTCACAGGTTTGAAGGTGAGAAACTTGAAATTAGTTCCACTGAGATATAATCAAGGCCATGCTGCCATCAGAGGGTCTGAGTTAAACTCTGTTCCTTGCCTCTTTTAGCCTCCTGTTAACTGCTGACACATTCCTTTGCCTTGGGACCACATTTGCTTTCTCCTCTGCCTCCATAGCCACATTCCCCACTCTGTTTCTGATTGATTGAATTTCATCTGCCTTTCTTTCGTTTGGCCATATTCTGTAACAAGACACAGATTCCAGAGGCATGGCTACTTTGGGAGTATCAGCCCATCATATTGCTGATTTAGATTTTATAAATAAAATTTTATGTGTACTTTATAAATAAGGAAACAGAGGCTTGACAAAGTTAAAAGGCTCTAAGAATTCAGAGCCTCCATACTTGCCAGTCACTGTTTCACAAACTCACCTTGGGGCTTTCCTGCCTTGAGGTTCTGTACTCATTACTCATGCCTCATATATTTATTATTGCACCAAACAGTACGGACAAAACAATGGATATGATGCTCTGCCGACAAGCATGTTTTCACTCCATGTTGGTCTGGAAGGTTATTTGGTTTTTGAGAATATAATTATATCGTTTACCCCTTTCTTTCCTTCCTCTAAACTGTCCCATATACTCCTCTTTGTTCTCTTTCAAACCCATAGCACCTTTTTATTTGGTCGTCATCATCTTCATCATCATTGTTGTTGTGCATGTTCCTAAATACATAACTGCAACCTGCTAAGTCTGTGTGTTACTTGTATGGATATGCTTCCCAGGCCAGATTGTTCAATGTTAGATAGCCAATTGGTGTTCTCTTCCATGAGGTAGACGATTTCGTCTGTTTCTAGCATTCCTTAGTTGGCTACTCATGCTACCTGTCTCTCAAGCTCACATAGACACACACATACACACACGCATGCATACACGTGTGCACGCATGCATGCACAACCCCATGACATTTCTATAATAATCACCTCCGTGGAACCAAGAATCCAGAACTTCAGACTCCCCGTTTACAATTAATCATGGCCCAGGAGGATGTAAACTTATTCTCCTCTCTTCTAAAATAATAGGGCACTGTGAAATTATAAGCATGAGGAATGAGAAGATAGATTTTTAAGCTTGGGAAGGTTCTAGAAAGCATCATATCATACCTAAAGGATTAAGGATGAGAAACCATACATAGTTGCACAAAGTTTTGGAATAGCACCAGGGAAATGAAAAGAGACTTATTATAGCACAAGAAGAAAGCAAACTATTGCCTTTTAATATTCATCGAGTCTATGACAGCATGCTGTTTCACACACTAATCAGCATTTTACATTGGCAATAAAGAGTAGGCATATGCCATGTATAATTTTACAAACTTCTTTCACAAAATAGTCTCTGGATTGGCTCCTCATGACATCTCTATATGAAGGGCAGCTATTATTATCATTCTATTTCGCAGGTGAAAAAACAAAAATTTTAGAAATTAATTTTCTCTAGGCAGAATAAATTCCACACTTTCTTTGTAATCATTGTCTCTTCCAAATAATGTATCCTACTTAAGAATGGCATAGGGACATGCCTCATAAAATTATAGACCATGGCTACTGACTTGTCAGTATTACATGTCCCTTTATTTGATGCCACAAATGTCCCTTTATTTGGTCAATTATATTGTTCAACCCTCACTTTTCATGTAATTCAGATACATGAACAAAAGGTGGCAGTAAGTCCCTGGGCCAAGTGGCCTGAATGGTCTACCTTATACTGCTAAGTTTGCCTTATATTATGACTAAAGTTTAGATTTACAGGACTTTATGATGTCAAAAAATTATACTTTGCTAGTCCATCTTATTTTAAGTAATATTTTCAGCTATGCTTAAAAGTCAGGGACATAAAATTGTAAGAGTAAAAATACGTAACATACTGTATTTCAAAATAATTTTCTATCAACTACAATTTCCCCAAAGCTTGGTCTTATCCTCAGGCTATGAGTAAAATGGTCAGTACTACTTCATTCTAAGTGTTTTGGGGCAAATCCCTTCCTGTGTAGTACATGACCGTAAGATTTCTGTTTAACTTAACAACAAAAGAGCCAAGGGCTTTATTCTCAAGAGGGAAAGCAGCTTTTTCATTTTTCTTTTTTTTTCCTTTCCTGGTTTCTCTCAAAGCTTTCAGGTAAAGTACTTCAGAAGGACATGAGGCTGTGTCTCCTTTGCAGTTCCCGACTTCTAGCATTTCTGCCTCTCCTCAGCAGGGAATCTATGAAATGGCAACATGTTATTACTGAAAGCAGAGGCCTGCATGTTTTTATTCTAAGACGTAAAATAATAGCACCATCCCTCTTCCTTTCAGGGATCTGCAAGAGTAGTTCTCTGGTCAGTGCATCATTAACTGTCCATGTTGTGAAGTTTTCTAGAAAATTCTTAACTACCTGCAACTTTCAGAGCGCCGTTCTCACACAGATATGCTTGTTTTGTCCAAGTTAATGGTTATAAACCTGAAGGCACACCATAATATCAAATCAAAGAAATCTATCCATGTATGTATGCATATATATTATACATGTATTTGTGTACTTTTATAGAGTGATATATAATTGCTGAATAAGAGATCAATTGATACATTATAGAAAACACAGTCCATGTTCTCAATGGAAAAGTTGTTACTTTCTAGGCTTGGCACCATGCTAGAGATCATGATTACTCGGAAGAAATATAAGCTGAAGAAATGTAAGCCACAGCTCATGCCTCAAGAGATTTGCAAGGCAATTGAGAGGAGATTCTTAAAGGAAGCATTTCTGTATCATTGAAATATGTACATTAGCACATATTCAAAAGAATGTGTAGAAATAGCAAGAAGCACAGTGAATTATAGTACAAAGGATGGTTCCTTGGGAGAAACCTAAAAGGTTAGGTACGCAATGCATAGCCATATACTAAAGAGAAGAATTAGATCATGAAGTTAGAGAGGGGGAGATTACAACCCAAATGCAGAGATGCCTAGGAAAAGCAGAAATTGGGGTGGAGAAACATAGTTAAGTTATAAACTATCTATGAGGTAGAAAGTTAAGGAATAATGATCAGTTTATTTTTTATGATTTATTTATTTTTATTTTATGTGCACTGGTGTTTTGCCTGCATGTATATCTGTGTGAAGGTATTGGATTCACTGGAGGTAGAGTGACAGGCAGTTGTGAGCTACCATGGGGGTGCTGGGAATTGAAGCCAGGTCCTCTGGGAGAGCAGCCAGTGCTCTTAACCACTAAGCCATCTCTCCAGCCCTGATTATCAATTTCTCAACATTACCATCTGCTTCTTTATTGTGACTGAATTCTAAAAGTTAAGGATAAAAATGTTTCCAGAGAAGGTTTGTAGTCCCAACTAGTGACAGAAGAGAAAGTAGATGTGGCGAAATAAAGATGGCCTGCCGATAAGATGAAAAAAACGGAGAGAGAAACCTTGGCCCTGAGATAGTAATCCACAAAGCAAGAGCATATGTCCTCAGTGTTACTAGAAGTCTAAACATGTTGAAGAAAGGTGGAGTGCTGTATTTGATATGTGAAACTTGAAGATTAATGATACATACATCCTTAAGAAGCGGTTAAAGATACAATCCGAGACAGAGGAAGAGAGTTTAAAGAAAGAGCATTCTTTGCTTTTGGATTAACAGAGCATGGCCCATTAATAACATCAAGGTCCTTCTATGTCTAATGTGGCACCTTCTACTTTTCTTTCATATGTTCATCACCGTTCATCTTCTCTTCCAAGTGATCCTATATTTAGTGGCTATCATATGGCTCAAGAAACTTGACCGCAACACTGTCATTTCATGGATAACAGAAAGAAAACTTATACTAAAGTCCTTGCAGAAGAGAATTTTTTGCCATATCTGCAAAGAGCATCTGTCAGCTTCCTTGCAGGCTACACATAGAGAACTGGCTTCTAATCCTTAACACTCTGACTTTCTCATGCTGGTTCTCCTGAGTGGACTGAAACATGCAAATTAAGGCCAGTCTATTTGATGAGCATTTGAGTCATCACTGTTCTACTGTCCATAAAGTAAATGAAAAAAAATTTCAAATTGAACAGCTTACCTAAGACTGTCGAGAAGATAGTCAAGGCTATAAAATGCCTTTCAGCAAATAAAAGGAACCACATACATAAAATATGTTGGTGTCTTTCTAGCCATGGAGCAAGGGGCTATATAATCCATGGGGGAAAAAAAGATCAGAAGTCTTCTGACATTTTAAGCGCACTGGTATAATTAGTATAATTAGAAATTAGAAAACAAAACCTCAGCAAGACATCTTAAATCCTCTTTACTAGCTGAGTTAGTCAGTTGTACATAAAAAAAATTAAAGAGACAGGAATTCAGTTGCTAAGGAGGTTATGTCTGCTTCTTCATCTAGTGATTGTTAGTAGAATATGAGGGTCTCCCTTTTCACTTTCTGAGATTTCAGTTCCCTATGACCAGTGTTGGTCCAAAACTGTTATGTGAAAATTCTACATATAAACCATTCACGACTTTTAAATTTTTCACTACCTGAATAGTATGATGAAATCTTGCACCAACTCATTTTGTGCCAACTGATAAATGACTTATCCACTTGTCCAGTGTATCCATGCTGTATGTATTGCCTCTCTGATAGTCACCTAATATCTTCTCTGTTATCAGATATATTCTTACAATATCACACCAATTGTGATCAAGTAACATTTGTTTTACTTAAAAGCAGCCTCAAAGTGCAAGAATGGTAACATTAACTATTTGGATATACTACAGAGTAGCCATAGAGTGCCTCTCAAAAGTGAAAGATAAAAGTACAATAAGATATTTTGAGAGAGACAATAACCACATAACTATTTTACTGTATATTGTCATTATTCTGTTTTAGTATTATTGTTAAGCCCTTGTTAGTTATATTCTTACATTCAACCTAATCATAAGTATTCATGTATAGAAAAAGTATACATACAGAATTTAGTTCTATCTGCAATGAGGCATCATTGTATAGTATAGGAACATACTTTCTATAGATAGTGAAGGACTGGAATAATATAGTGGTTTGAACAGTATATTTTGGAGAGTCCAGCTACCAGGATTCAAATCTCAGATCTATCAACTTGGAGCTGCATAACCATAAGCAAGTTATTTCAGCTCTCTAAACCTCTGTGGTCTCTGTAACCTGGAGATGATAGCATGATATTAGCTCACAAAGAGGATTGCATGAATCAATGTATTTAAAACACATACCATAGTATCTGACACACAGAAAATATTCAAAAGAAGTTACAAATATGGTTTGAGTTTCTTCCAAGCTGCATGGCTCTTTGACATCAGCTCCATAGGTATTAGCAAGAAACAAACTATAATGCTAATGCTTAGAATTATTAATAATTTTATACAAATATATTCACTTCCATGTTTATACATAATGTAGCCGACTCAGTTAAACCTACACCTCCTCACACTTACCACTTCAGTGCGTTAAACCCCAAATTTCTACTGTAAATATTGTCATTTCTTTTGCTGACTTTCTCTGGATTCCAGAGCCCACTTTTTCAATCCCTGATGATGCAATGAGCATGCAAAGAGAGTAATATAGCATTCCAACGAAGACTAGTAAGTGTGCAGATGTACTTAAACTCCAGCCATTCTCTATGGTAGCTAGTTCAATTTTGCTCTTTATGACCTGTCTACTTCCTCTATTTTATTTTATATTTCATGACCCCATTCTGGCATCAGTATTTTCTTCAACTCACAAAGAAACTACTTAACAATTTCTTTGTCTCAGGATCAGTTTCTCAGAGAACCAAAAACTAAGATCTTATCACAAATCTATGAGAAAACTAAGAGCAAACATTATACTTCTGTCACAAAGGAACTGAATTGTATATTATGCAAATAAAAGAAGAGCTAGACTTAGAACTCACATCTCCTGAGTTCCTGTATTTGTTGTTGTTAACAAGTATATGTCATACCAACTAGTAATGCCAGGAATCCCAATATCTTCTTCCTCGTTATTATCAATTGATTTCCTAAAAGTCTTTTCTGGACCAGACAAGGAAAGGTCACACTCTAGCTGACACATACCATTAGACTTCTCTATGTGTTGCATGCATATTTATGACTTTGTTCTTTAAATATCTGATCCTAACTTGCCATCTACTTAATGAACACTGAGTTGTCTTCCAGATGCTGAGGTTCATCGGGACTCTAACATAGAAATTCTGAATGAGTGGCAACTGATCTTTTAAAGTAATGCTTAGAGCACTGATTGCATTAAACACAATGTAAGGTTTCTTTGATAATTTTTTAGGCAAATGAATATCCAAACAAGCTTAGGGTCTTGTGTATACCATCATTTCTCATTACATAATAAGATGTATGTAACAACTGAATGATGAACGTTATCTGATTAATAACAATGGGCAATAATATTTTTAATATGAGACACCATCATGTAATGGCTTTATATTCTGTATCTCTCACCCAGAAGGGGAGTGCCCTTATAATCTTGGATACTATAACTGAAAGGCTACTTATACTGAGTGTTTGCTAAATGTAGACTACAAGAAGGTTATGTCCATCGGGTTCTCTCATTTTAAGAGAGTCCTTAATTAGTGACCATCTGGCCTCCTAGGAAAGACTGTAATTAAAGTAGCCATGAAGGAGCAGTGAACACACAAACAGTGAAATCTTGCCTAGCTGTGCCTTAGCTCTGGGATAACCAGTACTCAGGTGAATGCCAAGGGCACATCGGGCTATTTTTAATTTATCATCAAAATGATTTGGATCCAGAAGATGGGATTAAATAAATCACTGACTAAATTATGTGGCAGACACAGACCTTACTAACATCTGAATCCCCTTAGCAAATCTGATACAGCACAGATCTTCCACTTCCATTGTCCCTGTTTGTTCCAGTTGATGTTTTTTGGCTCTGCATGATAGTAATAGGAGTTTCTTGCCACTTTGGGCTAGGTGAAGGAACTGAACAAGACCCATGGCTTTTTCAAATGTGTGCATAGATGTCTAATCATCTAAGAGTAAGTTACAATCATTTACTTAAGAGAAGAATCAAAAGAATGATATTGACCAACCCAAGCTCCCAAATGGTATCTGCTGAGTTTGAATTGATCACTGATGCAATATTCACACATTGGGTTGTGAGCAAAACCATATTTTTTCTATTATTGTTAAAAATAACAAGAGAGGCTCTGTGTCGCCTATACCTTGCTATCTATAATACCTGTAGGTAAACACCTTTATCAGTTCCACATGTTCACAGAGAATGAAATCAGAAATGAATTACTGGAAAAGGGCAAAACCCACGTATATGTTCAAACTATAGCATTTAGCTATAGTTATAATGTATTTCTTGGAAAAAGGTCAAATTATGAGAATCACTTAAGAAGAAAAAAGTTAACATGAAGTATATATCGACTAACTCTAGGCTTTACAGTAACCTGAGTTTGGTATAAAAAAGAACCTTTGCTGCCCAAGTACCTAGCTGGGACATCCCTGTGAATACCTGGGATCCCCTCTAGAGACAAGTCTCTTGCAAATCTTAAACTGACTCCCGTTAATGTAGATATCTTATTCCCTTCTCCAATATCCACCCTTCCTCCATCTCCACCCTCCCACAAGCCCAGGCTCTCCCCGGCCCACCAACAGAGACAGTGTGCTTGATCTATTGGGAGCTCATCAAATCCAGCTGGACCAGGCAGAATGAGCATATGACCTAACCGGACTCTCTGAATGTGACTGCCAATGGGGACTGACTGAGAAGCCAATGATAATGGCACTGGGACCTATCTCTTCTGCATGTATTGGCTTTTGGGCAACTTATTCTATATGGATGCACATCTTCTTAGACCGAGATGGAGGGGGGAGGGCCTTGGGCTTCCCACAGGGTAGGGTATCTTGCCCCATCTTAAGGAAGCAGGGGGAGGGTGGTGGGGTAGTGGAGGAGTGGGAGGGCCGGGAACAAAGGGAGTAAATGTAAATTTTTCTTTTAACAATAAAAAAAAAGAACCTTCACCCAACTCTTAGTTTACAAAGTCAATAGCATTACAGACATGCAACATAGCTAAGGAAGGATCCAGAGCTAAGCAAAACAGTCACCTGGGCACCAACCATATACACTTAAATGTATAGGATTTCCTCTTCAAAGTGAGGCCCTATTGGGCATGGTTCCGAATCGACACTTACATTTTGTGCATAATTCTAATTGACTGTTTAGGTTTTGTTGAAAGTTCATCAAGAGATTACTGAACAAGGATGACTAATGGGCACACTAAGGTGAATGTGGGAAAGCCCACAAGGCCTCAACCTTACAAGAAGAACTACTGGACTGAGGAATGCCGGGTTGAGGGAAAACTAGTCTTCCCCAAGGAAGAACACACCAATTGGTTATCTAGTACCAAATGGTCAGCCCTGAAAACATACATATAATTTAAATTATACAAACAGAGCAGATTATATTTAGGAATACATATGTATATACATATACACATGTAACAACAATGAAAAAAGAAGCCACTGATTTGAAATCCAAAGAGGAGTATATGGGGGGGGGGGTAAAAGGAGGAAAGGAAGGAGGAAATGATATAATTATATTATCGTCTCTGTTTTTTTTATAAAGTTTAGAAAAGATGTCTTAAGGCTAGAGAGTGGATTTTTAAAAATGATTAAAAGCTGCATTGCAAGTGGAGAGAATAAAAGCTGACAAAATAATTCTGCAAATTGCGGACGTCTAGTGGTATAGTGACCATTCTTATAATCTGTAATGGGTCCTGAGGGCATCACTGGATAAAGCACACTGAGAAGCTGAAAATCATAGCATGGACCCTGAGTCATCAAGAGAAGATGAAGTGATATTCCATATATTCTACCTAAGGAGGCAAGGAAGGATGCAGTATATGTTAGAAAGTTTCCTAACCTGAGTGGTTAAATTAAAAATTGCAGCATGCAAAGAAGCAAATTTAAACTCCAGAAAAATCTGCTCCCCAGAAATATTCCTTTTTCAGAGCTCCATCTGTTGCTGAGGTTTCTCTCCCCATCATTTTGACCTTCTCCTTTACAGTCTTGGTCACCTCCTAGTAAGAGAAGATGAATTTCTGTCTGAAACTCCTTTTACAGTGGGAAAATACAAGCATGGGTTTTACAAGTTTTTCTACACTTGGAAGAAAGGGGGATTTTTAAAAAATTTACTATTCTTTGTGAATCAGAGTATTCTTACTCATACTGGCCATGAATTTCCAATAAAACGTCTAGTACAAATTAAGATAACCTGGAAGTGAGTGATAAGGGCCAATAGTACAGCGTTGCAGAAAAACATTGGTCCAATTAGGTTATGAGATAATTAGTGTTATTTCTTACTTATATCCTCAGCACTTAGTTTCCACTTCACAAGCAGCAACTGGCAGGTCTATAACCTACATTTTCTGAAAATGTCAAAGAAACAGATTGTGTTTGTGAGGAGCAGTTCAGAGATTTTGAGAAAGGGTAAGCATAATGGGCCTGGAGTCGAAAGAAACAGAATCAAGATGAAGGGGAAATCGCATACCTCTGTTCAGAGCTAGGATAGGGCTAAAACTGTATCTCTAAAGGACAGTCATACTCCAAGAAAGGTTAGTGAGAGGTGATAAAGCTAAACTGACAAAACGAAATTGACACAATTTTCCCAGGAACTAAATAGTAAGATTTCAGGGGGAGTCTCCAGTATGAACAAAACAAAGAAAAAATCTAATAAATGTGACTTCAGTGGTAAAAAAAATTAGAGAACAGATCTTTAACTGGATCACAGCCTTTAGTGTAAAGAGTGAAAGCTCAGGAAGGTAGATGTGCTGTGTAAACTGCTAAGAATAGATAGAGAGAAGACTTGTCAGTAAAATTGAGGCTACTAGGAGAATTACCTAGGATGGCAGTTGAAAAATGAATTACAAGTAATTATAAAAGGGGAGAAAAACAGAGGTAAAAAGGCAAAAGAACTCAAAGAAAAAAACCAAATGCTTTAGCAAAAGTTATCTGTGGATACATTTTGAAGGAAGATTATAACTGGTCACCGGACTTTGAAACACTGCATGATTTACTTTTCATAGCATTGATCACTAGGAAAATCTCGCCACTGCTCTGCACCACTCGAGTGCCATGGATATCATGTAAACCTTAGAAATCCTAAGATTGCCATTTTAAGGGGTTCTGTGGAGATAAGGGTTGTCCTGGAAAGGATTTATAGCATTCATCAGCCAAGCCTTGCAGGATTAGTTCTGGATTCAGTGGCCCAGAAAAAAAAAAAATAAAAACCTTAAGGTGTCAAGATTGACATCAGTAGGATGGTAGCACAGAGAGTACCAAACTCCCATTCTTTCACAGACACATTGGAAAATAAGCAGGAACTGTCAGAACAAACTCTGTCAGAAATCTGGAAAATGGTCAAAGATTTATAGAAACCCAGCAAGTTATGAACCAAGAAAAACGAAACTTCCACATACCACCTGAAAGGTTTTGGAAATTTTCACTCCACTCTGACCTCACCTGTTTTCCAATTTGGCAATGGTCTTGACGGTGGCAGACTGTGTTCCCTGTGTTAAACACTGGGGCTCCTGATTTCAGAGAAAGTGGAGTAGATAGCACCAAATAATTGTGAAGGTCTGTCTAACACTGTCTTGGGGCTTCCTGGAGGACCGATGCCAAGTACTCAACTCCATTTCACTTAACTCAGAAATCTCTCAGCATATGACAGTGGTGAGCATTGCTCAACAACACTGTAAGGTAGATGACAAACGTATATCCATCTTGGGCAAAATATCATGGTTAGTGAAAAGAATATACGACCTAAAGTCTACAGGGACACTCTAAAGAAATAATTTCTTTGGTAAAAGACAACAATCAAAATCATTCATGTTTAATGTACAATGCAGAAAGTCATGCATATTCTCAAGGCAGGGCATATGTGAAGAAAAGACCTATGAAGACCTTAAGCGCTTACTGATGGCTCATCTCTTGGCCTCATATAAGCAATAATTGAAGGCTAAAGCAAAAGTTAATAGCCTGACTGTTAACAGAGGGTGCCAGAACTCAACCTATCAAATATGTGAGAAATAATTTAAGGAAACCTCTGTCAAAATACTTGCTGATCGCAATCTAAAGGAACAGAGACTTCAGTAACCAAACACAACAAGGACCACAATCTGGAAAAACAGTTGGGATATGTTGATAAATAAGTAGACAGCGAAAGTCTTCCCTCATTTAAAACAGCAAATCTTAGAAGGACAAAAGTATAACCCTCAAAATATAGCATATATTTCAATAATAATTAACAAGGCATATGAAGAAATAGGAAAGTATGGCCCTCTTTGAGGAGGAACAGAAACTGCTTCCTAACAAAATCTATTGTTAAAATGAAATTTACAGCTACACATTGAAAAAAGGAAAAGATTTAGCCAGGAATTATGGCACATGTGTATAATTCCAGAACTTGGGAAACAGAGGCAGGCAGATCTCTGGGAGTTTGAGGTCAGCCTAGTCTACAGAGTGAGTTCTAGGACAGCCAGGCTGTTACACAAGAAACCCTGTCCCAAAAACAACAGAAAAACTTAGGAGTATCTTTTTTTATCAAATTATGGTAGTGATAGGATACAGTAGTACCTATAGAGGGTTTTTAAGATTTAAAAATATTATTGGCAAAATAAAAAACTGGGCAAGAACATGTTCATATTCCTAAAGAAAGGGGGGAGAGAGAAGAGGATTTTTCAATCAGCATTGTAACTTTTCTGTCAGGGACCGTTGCCCCAACATAGAAATTAAAGCTTTTCCCCAAATGTGTGCTCGGAGACGCGCGGAAAGAAACAAGCTTTCACACCATCACAGTTTAAAAGGCTTCCCTTATTTTTCAGTGAGGCCTTGTATTTATTCTATTTTCCTAAAATTCCTCCTGCTCTCTGAGGCTCTCTTAAAACCATTTCCCTCTCACTGCTTTCTAAACTCTCTCTTCTCTGCAAACTGCTCTCTGCTCTTCTTCTTTTGCTCTGCTATATTCCTAATTATCCCTTTCTTTCTCTGTTGTTTTTCCCTCTCTTCCTTTGAGGGGCTGATTCATATCTTGGCATTTCTCTCAGCATCCACACTGGCATTCACACCTCAGCCAGGAGAGATAGCTGCCTTCCTGGGGCAATCTACAAATGAATCAGAGAAGCTGGAGCAAAAACCTTGTCTTTCTAAATAGTCGGCTTCAGCCGCGAACCTGCACAGCGTCCTTTGTCTAGCAGGTATCAGAGCCCACACTTTTCATTTTAAAGAACTAGATAAAGAAGAGCAAAGAAAACTTAAAACATAAAAAAGATGATGTTTAAGCAAGGATAAACAAAACTGAGTATGAAAATAACAGAATTGTTGCATTCATTGGTTGAATAAAGAAACTGCCTTGGCCTTTTGATAGGGTAGCCCTTAGTGTCGGGGGGGTGGAGTAGACAAAACAGAATGCTGGGAAGAAGGCAGAGTGGCAGACGCCAAAAAACTTCTGTCTGAGACTGACACTGGTTAGGATCTTTCCCGGTAAGCCATGACCTCGTGGTGATGCACAGATTAATGGAAATGTGTTAGATCAGGATGTGAGAGTTGGCCAAAAAGAGGCTAGATATAATGGTCCAGGCAGTATTTTATTTAATACAATTTCTGTGTATTTATTTTGGGTGTTAAGCTAGCCAGGCACCAGGAACACGGTCCGCTCACCACATACTACACAGAATCATAGAAAATAAGAATGGACTCTGACAATATCAGCAATATTGACAAACTCATAAGTAGACAGATAAATATAAGAAGATGCAAATAAATAAAAATGATAGAATTATTTCCCTCAATCTTGCAGAAAATTCAAAAAATAAGAGAATATCATAGGGTTAAGGAGATGGCTTACCAGTATGAGCACCTGAGTTCAGATACCCAACACTCACATAAAAGCCAGTGGCATGGTGGCCAACCCATAATTCCAGTACTCAGCAAGGAGAGACAAGATACTCAAAGCATGCTGGATAGTTAAAGTAGTCAAAATGGGAATTTCCAGGTTCAACAAGAAACCTTATCTCAGTAAAGAAAGTGGAGACTGATCAAAAAAAAGATACCCATCATGTGTGCATGTATGTACACACCCACAGACATGTGCTTCTGCATGTATAAAGACATACATACACACACAATAAAGAAACGTAAAAAAGAGGAAATACTATAAACAATTGTGTAGCAACACATTAGACAACATAACTGTAATGAGGAAATTACTATATACATAAAAAATTTTAGAATTACTTTGTAAATCAATAAAAGTTGTAAACTACAAAGAGATGGCATCAATGATGTAAATAACATAATTTGAAAATAATTCTCAAAGAGAATTTCACAGTGTTGTGGCTTCACTGTGAATCCTATCAGTCAGAGCATCATTGAAATTAGGCTTTTCTTTTCAAATTGTTTTAAAATGTAGAGGATGAATTGAATACTGGTCAGCTAATTGAATTAAGTTAGCATAATCTCACTACCCAAAACATATAAAGATAGTATGAGAAAACTATAAACCCTCCAGCTTATTAGAATGCATACAAAAATCTTTAGCAACAACATACTAGTAAATTAAATCAACACTATAAAAATAATTTTAAACAATGACCAGGTAATATTTACCATAACAATATGAGTAAATTCAGCATAAAAATTATAAATATAATACATCATACTAAGCAAAGAAAAAGAGACGCCTTCAATCCCTGTACTCAGAATGCAGAGGCTGGCAGATATCTGAGTTTGAGACAAGCCTGGTCTATGGAAAGAGTTTCAGGACAGTCAAGGATAGAAATAAAAATCCTATCCCCTGAAAAATAGAAGAAAAAAAAAGGGAAATGAAAAGAAGGAAAAAAGAGAGGGGGAAATGATGGAATCGTTTAAATTGATAAATATAAAATAAATTAAGTTTTTTATTGCTTTTCAAATAATATCATTCAAAATTTCTACTTCCTCCCCTCCTCCCATTTCCCTCCCGCTCTCCCACTCATGCTCCTCTTTCCCCCTCCAGTCCTAAGAGAGGGCAAGGTACCCTGCCCTGTGGGAAGTCCAAGGTCCTCCCCACTCCATCTAGGAAAGTATGCATCCCAGACGAGGATTCCAAAAAGCCAGTACATGCAATAGAAACAAATCCTAGTGCAATTATCAATGGCTTCTCAGTCAGCCCCCATGGTCAGCCACATTTAGAGAGTCCAATTTGATCACATGCTCATTCAGACCCAGTCCAGTTTGTTTTGGTGAGCTCTGGTTAGATCAGGCACACCATCTCAGTGGATGGACCAACTACTCAGGGTTCTGACTTCCTTGATCATCTTCTACCTCTTTCTGCTCTTCAACTGGACCTTGGGAGCTCAGTCCAGTACTCGGACGTGGGTCTCTGTCTCTGTCTCTATCCATCTCCTGATGGTGATATTCGAGATATTCATCAATGTAACTATGGGACAAGGCCAGTTCAGGCACCCTCTCCTCTGCTGCCCAAGGACTTACCTGGGGACATCCCTGTGGACACCTGGGATCTCTTCTAGAGCCAAGTATTTTGAGAACCCTAAATTCGCTCCCTTAATGTAGATATCTTCTTCCCTGCTCCTATAACCGCCCTTCCTCCATCTCAACCATCCCACTCCCCCAAGCTCTCCCCAATCCTTCCCTTCTTCCCTCTCCCTTCCCCTCTTCCCTTCTGCCATCCCACCACCACCCCAATGTTCCCAACTTTTGCCCGGCGATCTTGCCTCCTTCCAATTTCCAGGAGGATCTATATATGTTTTTCTTCGGGTTCACTTTATTATTTGGCTTCTCTAGGATTGCGAACTATAGGCTCAATGTCCTTTGTTTATGGCTAGAGTCCACTACTGAGTAAGTACATAACTTATTCATTTTTTTGGGTCTGGGTTATCTCACTCAAGATAGTGTTTTCCATTTCCATCCATTTGCATGCAAAATTCAAGATGTCATTATTTTTTTACCACTGAGTAGTACGGTAATGTCTATATGTTTCACACTTTATCCATTCTACCATTGAGGGGCATCTAGGTTGCTTCCAGGTTCTGGCTATTACAAATAATGCTGCTATGAACATAGTAGCACAAATGCTTTTGTAGTATGGTTGGGCATCTCTTGGGTATATTCCCAAGAGTAGTATTGCTAGAACCTGAGGTAGGTTGATTCCTAGTTTCCTGAGAAAATGTCACACTGATTTCCAAAGTGGTGGCACAAGTTTCCATTCCCACCAGCAATGGAGGAGTGTTCCTCTTACTCCACATCATCTCCAGCATATGTTGTCATTGGTGTTTTTGATTTTAGCCATTCTGGCAGGTGTAAGATGGTATCTCAAACTTTTTTTAATTTGCATTTCCCTGATTGCTAAGGAAGTTGAACATGACCTTAAGTATCTTTTGTCCATTTGAACTTCTGTTGAGAATTCTCTGTTCAGTTCAGTACGCCATTTTTTAATTGGGTTATTTAGAATTTTAATGTCTAGTTTCTTGAATTCTTTATGTATTTTGGAGGTCAGACCTTTGTCTGATATGGGGTGGGTAAAGATCTTCTCCCATTCAGTAGGTTGCCTTTTTGTCTTAATGACTGTGTCCTTTGCTTTACAGAAGCTTCTCACTTTCAGGAGGTCCCATTTATTTATTGTTGTTCTTATTGTCTGTGCCACTGGGGTTTTACATAGGAAGTAGTCTCCTGTGACCATGTGTTGCAGTCTACCACTTTCTCTTCCATCAGGTTCAGTGTGGTTGGATTTATATTGAAGTTTTTAATCCATTCAGACTTGAGTTTTGTGCATGGTGATGGATATGGATCTATATTCATTCTTCTACAGGTTGACACTCAGTCATGCCAGCACCATTTGTTAAAGACGCTTTCTTTCTTCCATTGCCTCATTTTAGTTTTTTGTCGAAAATTGGAGTTCAAAGGTTTATGGATTAATATCCGGGTCTTCGATTCAATTCCATTGGTTCATGTCTCTGTTTTTATGCCAATACCAAGCTGTTTTCATTACTGTAGCTCTGTAATAGAGTTTGAAGTCGGGGATGGTAATGCTTCCGGAAGTACCTTTATTGTGTAGAATTGTTTTGGCTATCCTGGATTTTCTGTTTTTCCATATAAAGTTGATTATTGTTCTCCTGAGATCTGTGAAGAATTTTGTTGTGATTTTGATGGGGATTGCATTGAATCTATAGATTGCCTTTGGTAGAATTGCCATTTTTTACTATGTTGATCATATCAATCCAAGAGCATGGAAGATCCTTCCATTTTTGGTGTCCTCTTCAAAGCCTTAACGTTCTTGTCAAATAGATCTTTCACTTCCTTGGTTAGTGTTACCCCAAGATACTTTATGCTATTTGTGGCTATCGTGAAAGGTGATGTTTCTCTGATTTCCCTCTCTACTTCTTTATCCTTTGTGTATAGGAGGGTTACTGATTTTTTTGAGTTGATTTATCAGCTGTAGGAGTTCTTTGGTAGAGTTATTGGGGTCACTTATGTACATTATCATATCATCTGCAAATAAGTTTGACTTCTTTCCAATTCGAATCCCCTTGATCTTCTTACATTGTCTTATTGCTATTGCTAGAACTTCAAGCACTATATTAAAGAGATATGGAGAAAGTGGACCGCCTTATCTTGTTCTTGATTTTAATGGAATCTCATAGAGTTTCTCTCCATTTAATTTGATGTTAGCTGTCAGCTTGCTGTATATTGCTTTTATTATATTTAGGTATGATCCTTGTATCCCTAATCTCTCCAAGACCTTTATCATAAAGGGGTGTTGAATTTTGTCAAATGTTTTTTCAGCATCTAATGAAATGATCATATGTGTTTTTTCTTTCAGTTTATTTATATGATGGATTACATTGATAGATTTTTGTATGTTGAACCAGTCCTGTATCTCTGGGATGAAGCCTACCTCATCATAATGGATAATTTTTTTGATGTGTTCTTGGATTCGGTTTGCCAGTATTTTATTGAGAATTTTTACGCCAATGTTCATGAATGAGATTGGTCTGTAATTCTCTTTCTTGTTTGAGTCTTTGTGTGGTTTTGGTATCAGGGTAGCTTCAGAAAAAGAGTTTGGCAATAACTCTTCTGTTTCTATTTTGTGAAACACATTAAGGAGTATAAGTATTAGCTCTTCTTGGAAGTTCTGGTAAAATTCTGCACTAAAACCACCTGATCCTGTTTTTTTTTTGTTGTTGTTGTTGTTGTTGTTCGGAGGCTTTTAATGACAGCTTCTATTTCCTCACGACTTAAAGGTCTATTTAAATTGTTCACCTGGTCTTGATTTAATTTTTGGTAAACGGTACTTATCTAAAAAATGTCTATTTCTTTTATATTTTCCAATTTTGTGGCATACAGGCTTTTGTAGCAAGACCTAATGATTCTCTGAATTTTCTCGGTGTCTGTTGTTATGTCCCTCTTTTCATTTCTGATCTTGTTAATTTGAGTGTTCTTTCTCTGCCTTTTGATAAGTTTGGATATGGGTTTGTCAATCTTATTGATTTTTCTCAAAGAACCAGCTCTTTGTTTCATTGATTCTTTGGATTGATTTCTGTGTTTCTATTTTTTTGACTTCAGCCCTTGGTTTGATTATTTCCACTCTTCTACTCCTCCTGTGTGAGTCTGCTTCTTTTTTTCCTAGAGCTTTCAGGTGTGCTGTTAATTCTCTAATGTGCCCTTTCTCTGTTTTCTTTATATTGGCACTTAGTGCTATGAACTTTCCTCTTAGCAATGCTTTCATAGTGTTCCATAGGTTTGGGTATGTTGTGTCTTTATTTAGGTGAATTCAAGGAGGTCTTTAATTTCTTTATTTATTTCTTGACTCAGGAGTGGTTCAGTAGTTGACTGTTCCGATTCCATGAGTTTGCAGGCTTTCTGAGGGTAGAATTATTGTTAAATTCTAACTTTATTCCATGGTGATCTGACAGGACACAAGTGGTTACTACATTTTTTTTATCTGTGGATGTTTGCTTTGTTACTGAGTATGTGATCAATTTTCTAGAAGGTTTCATGAGATGCTGAGAAGAAGGTGTATTCTTTCCTATTTGGATGGAATGTTCTATAGATGTCCGCTAAGTCCATTTGATATATTACATCTGTCAGTTCTCTTATTTTTCTGTTAAGTTTCTGTCTGGTTGACCTCTCCATTGGTGAGAGAGGAGTGTTGAAATCTCCTACTATTAGTGTGTGGAGTTTGATGTGTACTTTGATCTCTAGTAATGTTTCTTTTACATATGTGGGTGCTTTTATATTAGGGGCATAGCTATTCAGGTTTGAGACTTCATCCTGATGAATTGTTCCTGTTATGAGTATAAAATGTCCTCTATCTCTTCTGATTGATTTTAGTTTGAAGTCAATTTTGTTAGATATTACTATAGCCACACTCACTTGTTTCTTAGGTCCATTTGATTGAAAATCCTTTTCCCAACCCTTTACTCTGAGGTAGTGTCTGTCTTTGAGGTTGAGGTGTGTTTCTTGTAAACCGCAAAATGTTGGATCCTGTTTTTATATCCATTCTCTTAACCTGTGCCTTTTTATAGGTGAATTGAGTCCATTGATGTTAATTGATATTAATGACCAGTGGTTGTTAACTCCAGTTATTTATTTATTTATTTATTTATTAGTGGTAGTGTTTGTGTGTTTCCCTTCTTTGAGTTGTGCTGGTGGAGGGTTGTCAGATGTCTGTGCTATTCTGGGTGTTGTTGGCTTCCTTGGGTTGTGGTTTTCCTTCTAGTACTTTCTGTAAGGCTGGGTTTGTGGATACGTATTGTTTAAATCTGTTTTTGTCCTGGAATATCTTGTTTTCTCCATCGATGGTGAAAGAAAGCTTTGCTGGGTATAGTAGTCTGGGCTTGCATCCATGGTTTCTTAATGTCTGCAACACATCTATCCAAGACCTTCTGGCTCTCATGGTTTTCCATAGAGAAGTCAGGTGTAATTCTGATAGCTTTACCTGATATGTTACTTGACCTTTTTCCTTTGCAGTTCTTAATATTCTTTCTTTATTCTGTATGTTTTTTGTTTTGATTATTATATGATGAGGGGATGAATTTTATTTGATCCAGTCTATTTGGTGTTCTGTATGCTTCTTGTACCTTCATAGGAATATCCTTCTTTAGGTTGGGAAAGTTTTCTTCTATAAATTTGTTGAATGTATTTTCTGGGCCTTTGAGCTGTAATTCTTATCCTCCTTCTACCCCTATTATTCTTCTTATATATGATATCACTACCATAAACAACAAAAGAAAAAATTTAGTTATATTCCATCAAAATTAAAAACTTTATACATCTAAATTTATTACCAAGAAGGTGAAAAAAAGAATGTCCTTTGCTTGCAAGCATTCCAATTCTCGCTTTTCGATAATAAATCCACATCATTTTCTCTAGAAGAAAGAAGAAAGAGAGAGTAAGAAAGAAAGAGGTGAGAAAGATAAATGGATGAAAACATTTGCATATCACATAAAGATTTGGAATCTAGCCAGGTGGTGGTGGCACACACCTTTAATCCCAGGACTCAGGAGGCAGGCGGATCTCTGTGAGTTCGAGGCCAGCCTAGTCTGTAAGAGCTAGTTTCAGGACAGGCTTCAAAACTACAGGAAACCCTGTCTTTGAAAAACAAAACAAAACAAAAAGAATATTGGAATCCATTATGTTAAAAGGAAAAGAAAAAAAAACTATTGCTGCATATAGGGAACCAAGCCTGCCTGACTACAAAGTGTAAAGCCACCATTCAAAAATAAAATAAAATAATAAATGTCTTGCAATTGAATAAGAACAAGTAAATTCTAACTTGAAATGGGCATAAAACTTCAATATTCACTTCTCCACAGAAGATATATAAATGCCCTATAAGCATATGAAAAGATGTTTAACATCATTAGTCATTAGGAAATGAAAATTCAGACTAAAGTGAGAGTGTTCACACCCAATAGATGGGTTTTTTAAATTTAAAAACAGACAATAATAAATATTAGGGATTTAATGAAAATTAAATTAAAATTCTTGTTCATTGTTGGTAGATATATAAAATGATAAAGCTATCTAGAACAGGTCTGGCATACACATGCACACACACAGAGAGAGAGAAAAAGAGAGAGAAATTACAGTTTATGCTTTTTTTGTTTACCTTATGATGATGTGACCATGCTACAGATTCAGTAAAAGCCACACTTCTAATTTTGCACTTTCTATTGCTATGAAGAGACACCATGACCACAGCTATTCTTATAAAGGAAAACACTTAATTAGGGTTTGCTTACAGTTCAGAGGCTTAGTTCATTATCATCTTAGTGGGGAGCATAGCCATAGGTCTGGACCTGGTATGGGCTTTTGAAACCTCAAAGCTAACTTCCACAACCACACACTTCTTCCAACAAGGCCACACCTACTCCAACAAGGTCATACCTCCTAATCTTTCTAATCCTTTCAAAGAGTTCCTCGCCCTGGTGACTAAGCATTCAAACATAGAGCCTATGAGGCCAATTCTTAAGAAAACACCACAATATGTGGCAGGATAATCTCTCCAAGTGCTAACCAACAACAAGTCAGAGTGCCCAGGAAGCCATACAATCGCAAGGGAAACAACCCACATTGGGATATATTATGTTGTTAAGCTATGTTGTTTAAAACATTATTTATATGGAATGAATTTTCAACTTAATTTCCATTCTATAATGAAACAAAGCATACTATAATTATGTACAGACTTCTTGTTTATTGAAAATATTTTTTTCAAACAATATAATCTGATCAAGGTTTTCCCCCAGAAACTCCCATAACCCTTCCTGCCCAACTCCATGTCTTTTTCTCTTTCTTTAGAAAACAACCAGGGAAAATCATACAAAGAAAAATCATAAGAATTTGATTTTTTAAATACATGCAGTAATTTATGTATTTTTATCTACTTTTGTAATTTATTGATATAGATATATTGACACTTGGTTGCTGTAAGTTTATTTTATTGTTTACTTCTTTGAAATTATTTTATACCTAGACTATTTTAGTAAACTTTACCAAAAAATCAAATATGCAACTTTGAATATTATAAAATACATTAGCTTCTGATTTTAAAAGAAGATATTGTTTTACAGTAAAACAACATTTTTCAGTGTTTTTCACATTTATTGTAGTATATCTCATCATAAATTTGGGAATATCTATACAATGGGATAGAATACATGATATAACTTGGATGAGCCTGAGAGCTCTAATATTGGGCTAGGTGAATAAAAATAGACACAAGAGATCATAAATTATATGTTTCCATTCATATGAAACATGTGTGATATATAAATTATAAATACAGAGACAGAATGTGGCTCAGTAATTGTTACGATTTTGGAGTCAAGTGGTGGCAAGGAATGAAGAAAATGGACACATCCATAATAAGGCTTGGTCAACTATCTTGGTATCCCATCTAGTAGCCCTGTCAAGTTGACATACAAAATTATTAATCACAGGAGTGAAGTCTTCTCTCTTTCTCTGGGCAGATTGGAAGTGAGGGGTCATTAGTTCCCTCTTTCTGCACAAGCAAGATTAAGCATCAATGGGTCTTATCTTTGCTATGATATAGATTAGATGAATCTTATTAAGCCAGATTACTATAGAAGTGAATTTCAAAGACTTTGAAAGAAAAGGAGATTACTAGTTAAAATGACCTTTACAGATTTTATTTTATTTTGATTGATAAAAGCACATTACACACCCAACCTACCCCTCCCTTGCTATACATACACCTCTGAGGCTTTGGCCTGGTTTGGAAGTATGAAAAGGTATTAGAAAGAAAACTATGAACCTCAACAAAACATTAAAGGTAGAAGTATAGATTAAAAACAGATTATAGAGGCTTCCTGGTTGTCAATTCAGTCTCTGTGAGCTCCTGTGAGCCCAGATAAGTTGATTCTGTGGGTTTTCTTGTGGTTTTCTTGACTCCTCTGGCTCTTACAATCCTTTCTCCTCATCTGCTCATCTTCCACAGTATTCCTGAGCCCCACCTAATGCTTGACTATGGGTCTCTGCATCTGCTCCCATCAGCTGCCAGAGTAAGGCTTTCTGATGACAATTACACTGGGTATCAATTTATGAGTGTATCAGAATATTATTAGGAATCATTTCATTGATTGATGTGCCATGTTTTGTTGATTTCCATAGGAAGCCTGCCCTTTTCTGAAGAGAAATGGAGGAGGGGGTGTGCATAGCAGAGGTTGCGGGAAGATATTAGTAAGAGAGGAGGAGGGGAAACTGTAGTCAGTATGTATAATAATAATAATAATAATATATAAGCAGAAAATAGGAACACATCAAGGAGATAATACAAATATAGGGAGTTCTAGAAACTAGATACAATAACATTTTTAAAGGAATTAGATACACTCATACATTGAAACTTAATAGGTAAATAAAGAAGCTCTAGAAGGTAGATCAAGAAGCCCAGAGAGAGCAGGATAATAGTAGAGGTCCACATGAGGCTATGGAGAGGAGACGACTCATAACTCAGACAACTTCTCCATCTCAGACAGGAGGCCTTTTAGACCTTTTCATAGTATTGTGAGACCTACTTGCCAAGATCTAGCCAGTTCAGGACAAACATGACTTCAAGTTCCTCCATCAGTGTCTTCATGAGAAAATTCTGCCAAGGACTATGAGAAAAATCACATGAGGCTGGAGGCTGAGAACCGATTTCAATAGCAGGTGGTAGAATTACAAAGAGAAAGGCAAAGAAGAAAGGAGACCAGAAAGAATGCAAAAGCGCCTCAGTCCTGTTTGAAAGAAAAACTAAGCAGAACTTCCCCAATGCCCAAGAACAGGTCTAACAGGAGTGTTTCACTCTGTTCAGATCAGAGCATAGAAATGCTAAACTTCTACCAAAGAAGAAAATGTTCTTATCAGTAAACCTCATAGTAGTTAATCTTACCCAGGTAAAATGCTACTCACAGTGAATCCCTTGGTGATTAACACATTTCTTTCTTTTCTCAAATTCGAGCCAAGCTGGAAAGCCTTACCTGCCTTGCTTTCTTTTTGTGGTTATAATTTCAGAATTGCTGTAAACTTCTGCTTCAGTTCTAACTGAGCCTAGTCATGATTTCATACTCCCACGTCATGACAATTACAGTACAGTCCATCATTTGTGATGCTGATTGAAGGCACTTACTCATTCATTCAATGTATTTAGCTCATACTATGTACCAAGCATTGATTGTTCAGAGCAACAGAGAGAAAGCAATGGGAATGTCATAAAAATTCCCCTACTTCGTATAGATTATGTTCTTGTGAATGTTTGAATGTGCTGCTCAGAGGATCTGATAACCCAGACATTTAACCTCTCCTGGCATACATGGCACTAGCAGTCTTTGACTTCAAACGGAAGTTCATTCCTCTCTGTAGCAATCTCATCATGTTCCTTCTGTAGCATCTGTTGACAGTCAGAATATGTTATGGTGAATGTGAAATAACTCCCACAGCTGTGGATCTGATTGGCTGGTTCCCATTCTCCATAAAAATGGCAAAAGACTGGGATAAAAAGGAGAGTAAATGAGACTTACAGGATCTAGTTCTTACAACAGAAGTGTTGGATCATCAGCCACTCATCTGTTGAACTGAAATGTAGACCTATCCCTGACAATCAAGCTCCTGGGCCTCTTGAAGCCTTTGAAGCTAAACACATTGGGAATGCTCATTCAAATCCTCCAGATACTTGCTACATACACATTACGTGTCACACATTTGACACTTAGTGACAATTACTCAGGTCACTCATTCTTCAATTCAACTCTGTGAGCTATAAAAAACAGATACTCTTAATTTTTATGTGCTAGGGGTAGAGTCTAGGGTCTTGAGTATGTTAAGACCTTGCTCAGTCACTAAGCTCTCTTCCAAGTTTTTGTTATGAGATAGGGTTTACAAGTAGCCAAATCTTATTGTCACAGGACAATCTTACACCAATTTGATTTAAAAAGGGGTATTTTATTGGAGGGGATAAAACTTCCAGATCAATGTCCCAAACCAC
>JAQHUG010000075.1:5020704-5049542 GCA_028555095.1 Dicrostonyx torquatus | reverse complement strand
GCAGCCAGCCGCTGAGCGGGCCAGCGGTTGGGGGCTTGGAACCTGGGCGCTGGGGAACAAACAACACTCACACCTCTCTCCCCTAATCACAACAATAACCAGGTAACTTTTGGGAAGATGGAATTTGAGTTCCAGGTTCACTGAGATACTATATCTCACAAAATATGATAGAGGGCCATCAAAGAAGTAACCCAATGTCAGACTTTGGCCTCCACCTATACACGCAGAGAAAGGGGATACAGAGGAAGGCAAGAAATAAGAAAGACGCAATACAATAACCAATGGATATTTTTTTGGCATCTAAGCTGTTTTGTTTCAAAATCTATCCAGCAATACTGAAACAATTTTAGTGGCCCAGACAGTTTTTATAAATAAAGGGATGACTAGCAATAGTAGAGGGTGCCTGAACCAGCCTTCTTCTGAAGTCAGATTGGTGACTACCCTAATTGTCATCATAGAACCTTCATCCAGTAACTGATGGAAGCAAATGCAGTGATTCACAGTCAAGCACTGGGCCAAGCTCCCAGAGTCCAGATGAAGAGAGGGAGGAGGGATCATATGAGCAAGAGGGGATCAAGACCATGATGGGGAAATCCACAGAGGCACCTGACCCAAGCTAGTAGGAGCTCACTGCTCTAGCTCAACAGCTAGGGAGCCAGCATGAGACTGAATTAGACCCTCTGAATGTGGGTGACTGTTATGTGGCTCAGTCTATTTGTGGTACCCTGACAGTGGGTCCAGGATTCATCCCTAGTTCATGAACTGGCTTTTGGAGCCCATTCCCTATGGTCGGTTACCTTACTCAGCCTTGATGCAGTGGGGAGGGACTTTTCCTGCCTCAACTCAATAAGGCAGGTTTGGCTGAATCCCCATAGAAGGCCTTATTCTCCTAAGGAGTGGATGGGGGGATAAATAGACGGGAGAAGCAGGAGGAGGGGAGATAGGGGAAACTGTAGTTGGTACATAAAATGAATAAAATTAAAATAAAAAATAAATATAGAGGTGTATATATAAAACATTCTGATGCTGCCTCGGAATATGTTCTATATACATGATCAATTTCTAGTAGGCAGAAAATCGCTCCAATTCCAGTAGTACTATTACTGGAGGTAGCTTAATCATTAGTGAGGAACCAGCAACCATCTGAAACCACCTGATTAAACACTGTACTGACCCATTTAATAATTAGAGCTTTCTGCTGTCTACATAGTACACTGGAGTCTCTTCAAGGGAGAAAGCAGTTTGGAGTAGGTGGGAAACATTATCCACAGATGACTGGAGCCAGCTGTTTATGCTTAGCAGGATTCAGGCTTGGACAGACACTTTGACAACTCTTCACCATTGGAAGCCGAAAAATATTTTATAAAGGATCACAGAAAGCCCTAAAAACAGATCATCAGGAGACATTCAAATGAAGACGAGAGCTAGGACAACGGAGAGCAGCTAGTCTGCATCCAAATTCTTATTGCTCAGTAGCTGTGTAAACTTCAATGTGTAATTTAGCATCTCTGAATTGCATAATTATCTGCCAAGAGGAGGTACTAACACCTGTCTGACAAAGTCTGGAAGATAAGCTATATAGAAAAAATGGCCTATGGGATAGACCTTGTGGTGCATTCACACACACACACACACACACACACACACACACACACATCTTAAGAGCTCCATCAGTGAGAATGGTATTATTATTTTAAATTATCTTTGCATGTAAAAGCAAAAAAGGCTTAACAATTAATGAGGTTCGTGCAGAATGCCATGGGCATAGGTAAGAAATCATAGGTACAATCACAGAATTGCCCTATTTGACTATTTTAGTGACCAGAACACCAATGTTACTTGGTTCAACCTAAGATGTGAATCAGTGCTCCACTTCTTAAAGCTGAACCTATTGAGAAATGATTGGTGCACAGGAAAACAATAGCAATTCCCAAATGTTTGAGTGTTAAACTGAATTTATTACTAAATATTCAATATGGGGAGCCCACAGGTGGTACTAGAGGCAAACAGAGCCTTACCTTTGTGTCCCTCCCTCCCTTCTTCTTTTCCCCTCTTTCCCTCCCTTCCTCCCCCTTCCACTTTGTTAACTGCTTTCACAAAATTCCTTCATTTTGGCCACCTATATGGCCCCACTCCCTTCCTTCCCCACCTCCACAGGGATATAAGAGCAAAGGAATACTCAGTTCCTAATGCAGATGTCCTGGCATATCGCAGGTACCCTAGCATGCTGTAAGTGCTCTCAGAGAGCCCCACCATTTAGGCCTAAGTGCTCAGCCCAGTCAGAGTGAATTGAGATGGGTAACAGACTTTGATCCTTGAGATTGTGTGAGCCTCCCTCCAATGGGAACAAACTGTTTCATGGAGCATTTCTGCTAAAAGGCAGCAGATGACTCTAAGTTGCAGTCATTATGATGCCTATAACCTTTCCATCATAAAAAAAAAATCTACGCACATTCTGCTCATCTCTGCTTACCTCCCCTTTCTTTGAGTGGGTACTGGATTTTATACCCACAAGATCAGACACATTCTGATTTGCTCAAGCAGTACCAATACAGGTCCCTCTATCCTGGAAACAACAAAATCAACCATATAGATTGAGTCCTTCTAAACTCAAGGAGAGGGCAAAATGCTTTCCTGGGAAAAGTTCTCAAAAACAGCCAAATTTCAGCCAATGAGCCATTCTTCCATGCATATAGAAGCTAGCTAATTTTCTCCTCTACAGACGTCTCAGACTTAGCCTGTTTTTTGCCCTTATCACATTAGGAAGAACTGAATGCTCTTCTATAGAGAATTAAGACCATAAGCCCGAATACTAACCCCTTTCACCCTTGATGCAAACTGGTAACTATCTAGCTAGTTCTCTCACAGGCAAATATCTATGGTTTTTGCATTTATTTAACATGTATGTAACAGGAACTGTGATGGTTTAGTTGTGGTTTGGCCCTCAATGTCTAATGTATTAGAGCAGTGTGACAATAAGAGAGATGGTGGGACCTTCAAGAAATGGAGCACAGTGCAAAGTGAATAGGTCATTGGAACTCCGCTCTTGAAAAGAAACCATGGGTTCTCATGAGATCCTGTTAGTTCTCATATGAGGAGTTTTATAAGGAGCAAGTATGACCTGGAATTCTAGGCTCCTGTCTTGTCATATCATCTCTCCCCTATGCCTGTGCTTCCGACATGATGCCATAGCACAATGGGGACTCATTAAAGGCCAAACACATGAATGTTGACTAATTTCAAGACCCAAATTTCCAAAGTTGGAAACTAAATAAGCCTTTTGTCTCTAATAAGTACCTAACTCTAGTATTTGATTTCAATGAGCTATTCCAGGTCATTTATTATTCTCATAACAACTTTGAGATATATGTACAACTATTAGGCCCATTTCACACATTAAAAACCTGATGCAGAAAAGATGAAATAACGGGCCCATGGTCAAAGAGATAGTTAATAAGACAGCTAGATTTTGACCCAGCAGTATGACTCACTCCAGAGACTGTTCTCCAAATAACGAGAATACCTTTGCCTTTTCTAGTAGTAAAGCCCATTTTCACCAGGGCTGGAGTTGAGAGGCCTTAAAAGTGCCTGCTGTAACGTGGCTTAAAGGGGCAACTCAGAGGAGCAGATACTGCTCTGTGCATTGATGATATCAGAAGACCATTTCCCAGGATAAGAAAGCCCCCCAATTGAAATATTACCTTCACATAAATCCACACTTCTCTCCACCAAGGACAAAGCTTGCTTACTAGGAAGTTCCACAGAAAAGTGAAGGATGGAGTGGCTGATAGCATGAAGTGGTGCCGACAGAAAAATACTTAATTTTCAATATACAGCAAAAATGTGACTCAAAAATGTAGACTCCAGTTGTGAAATCCTTCTCCCTTGTATTCCTGAATCAAAGTTCACACTCTATTTCTTCTTCAGAAGCACCTGAAGTCCTTCTTCACTTGGAAATAAAATTAGGCATGTGTAATTCAATTATCATCAGTCATAAATGCACATTATTATATCCACAGCTCTGCAGAGTACCAAATTATCAGGACTTAGACCCCTGAGCAGGCAAGTTGTGAAAAAGAAAAGCAATGATTAGGAAATGCTAATGGCTGGCAGAGCTGCCTTGACTAAAATAGATTCAGGGTGATCATCTTGAGCAGCCCTAAGTAGCCTGAAATTTCATGAAAATATTAGATATCTAAAAGTCAAGCCCCCGTAAAGAGACGTAAGACTCCACTGAAGACACTTGTGATTCCACCCTCCTCTGGCGTCAGAAGTTATGCCATAAGGTAGGACTAACACAAACCTGACAGGCAACAGGAAAGTCCTGTTCTCAGTGGAAAAGTCTCCCAAGCTAACAAAGAAGGCCCCTGGTTGCGCACATGGTCGAACCCAAACACAGAAGCACTTTCTTCTTGGCTGTAATAAAAAAGCCACTCCTCAATGAGGTCTGACTCAAGTACACTGACCCTAGAGCCATATAGAACAAGGTAACATGCAAAGAATTCAAGCCCTTCCGTAGACTAAAGAGGACAAAGCTCTAGACTCCAGAAGTGATAGGCTTCCTGAAAAGCTGGAAGCCCAGACTTCTAGCTAAAGATGGTCACACAGCCCAATACCCTTACCAACTGACTTTGGCTTCTCTCACACTTGAAATTATGATTAATATCCCATTTCTGAGTCATTTGGCATCTTAGACACTATTATAGTGTTTATAGGCATTAATTCATTCAAAGCCAGGCATGGTACCACACACCTGTAATTACCAGCTCTTGGGTGGGGGGGCTAAGGAAGAAGAATTGTGAGTTCAGTGACAACCTGAGCTGCATATCTAGTTCCAGCATAGCTTGGACTAGTTAGTGAAACCCTGTCTCAAAAATATACAAAACAAAAATCAAGCAAGTTTTGACTCCTTTAATCATTACAATAGTTTATTGAGTAATTATTATTATGCACAGCAAATAATTTTGAGAAGTAAATGGTCAAAGGTTGCATAGTTAATAATTGGTAAATTGAAAGCTTTCTGTCTCCAAAGTGACTTTCTCTGCTAAAATACAAAAATGCACAGCCCATGAAATGGCTCAGTGGTCAAAAGCACCTACCATGAAACCTAACAACCTGCTCCATACATGGTGGAATAAGAGAACTTGCTCCTAGGCATTGTCCTCTGAGCTCCACACAACTCAAGGTACAAATAAAAATAAATACAATGTACAAAGTACTTTAGAACAAAATACGATATGAAAAAGAATATGACTCCTGCATCAGGCTCTATCAACTTTTCATCTCTTATTTGGAAATATAAGTGATTCTGAACTCTGTGGCATTCCCAGTAGCTTGGGAATCAGGGAAGAAGTGGGCCAGTGTCACATCACCTAAAGCAACTGTATTAGTTATTTTTCTGTTGCTGTGATAAGACACTATAATCAAAAGCATCTTTTTATTTAAAAAATTACTTTTTATTTTACATACCAACCCCAGTTCCCCCTCCTTCTCCTTATTCCTGTCCTCACCTTCCCTTTTCCCATGCCCCATCCACTCTTCAGAGAGGGTAAGGTCTTCCTTTGGGAGTCACCAAGGTCTGGGATACCAATTTAAGGCAGGAATAAGCCCCTCCCCAGCCCCCATATCAAGGCTGAGCAAGGTATCCCATGATAGGCCATAGGGAATGGGATCCAAAAAGCCAGTTCCCACCTGAGAAAGGTCCTACTGTGACTGCCAGCCCCCACACAATAGATAAAGCCATATAACTGTCACCTACATTAAGAGGGTCTAGTTTGTCCTATGAATAACCAAAAGCATCTTACAGAAGAATTTATTTTGACTTAAGGTTCCAGAGGAGGAGGAATTAAATTCCATAATATTGAGGAAGATAAAGCAGCAAACATCCAGAGGAGGACACCAAGAGATCTCAACCACACATAGGACACAGGGAGCTGTAGCACAAAGTAGGGCAAGACTATAAATCCTCAAAGCCTACCCTGCCCACAGATTCGTACTTCCTCCAGTATGGCTGCCAATCCTAAGATATCCATAACCTCCCCCAAACAGTATCAACAGGGAACCAAGTGTTAAAAAATTATGAGCCTCTTAGGGACATTTCTCATCTAAGTTACAGTAGTATCCATCCCCTTGTTTATGATTAATCCTAGCCCCCCTCACCATGAGACTAAATTATAGGCATATTTTTTGATAACTTTCACTGGGATATGGAATAGAGGGCCCATTTTTTTCTTAAGTTGCCATTTGGAGTAGAGTAGGGTACTTCATAAGACAATTATAAGATATAGAGAGGCTATCCCGATGAGTGGCTTCTCTCTTTAAATCTCTTTATTGCACAGATGGAACAGTCTTTGAAGAAATCTTTCCCCTTTAACAGAAGAAACAAAACATAGCTTTATGATGAAGCAAGAGGTTAGATCACTTTCAGGCTAGTCTCCAGTGTGAACTAACCACATGCACAGTCTTTTGAATACCAAGCATATGGGAGGAAGCATGTAAAATTCTTCAAAGCAAACACATGCTTCTCAAACCAGTACCTCTTCCAGTCCTGCCATTTGGTCATGCAGACCTGACCTCAAAGAAGTCAATGCTCATGGGAAGTGAAACTACAATCAAAATCCTGTTGATTGTAGTTTCACATCCTCTTCTTTGTAGCATAATTCCACCCCTCCCCAATGCCCAGAACTCACCGTCCCCACCTCCTTTATTCTACACCTTCTTCATTGGCTTCCCGTCTCTAAGATTGACTGCATGGGCATATTCTCTGAGTAGCCTGTGCTTTAAAGCTCTCTCTGTATCACCATGAAAGCCTTAATAATTTTCAAAGAAGTCCTAGTTTTTTTTTTCATTTTGTACTAGATCCTGTAAATTATGTAGCCAGCAGTGCCTGACTCTCCCCATCTGAGCCCATTTTATTGGCATCACATTTTCTAATGCTGAAAATAGTGCCCTTGCATGTTTAATGTCTCTTCAGTACCTCTAGAATAGAACTACAATCCATCAGGCAGACCTTTAAGGCCCTCTGTTACCTGGTCTTTATGTAATCATCTATACATCCCACACAGGTTCTACCCATTCTACAACTGTGGATCATTTTTGTCAAAACTAACAATAGCAAAGCCATTAATAGCTCACATTCTGGAGTTAAACAGATTCCTTTAAAGCCCTGGTTTTCTGCTTCCTGGCTATATAGCTCTTTGTAAAATCTTTAACCTTCCTGAATCTACTTCTTCACAAAAGGAATACCAATAGTATCCATCTCCTAAGGTTAAGTGAGATGATCAAGCTACACAAAAGCCTCTCAATACAGTGCCTGACTCCTGACAAATGCTCAGAGAATACTCAATACTAATATTATTGCTTATTGCTATCATAGTTACAGAGATGACTCATTCTAGAAGTCACTTTTCTTTGTTCCAATCTAATCTGCCACATTGTGTGTGGGAACCTGTGTTCAGGATTTGAGCTCTTCTTCTTCCTTGCAAGGTTACCCATTTTTCTGCTGTACTTACTAGAAGGCTTTGGGGCCACACAAATTTCAGATGAGCATGGTCTAAGGTGTCTGTGTGAAATGGCTCTGGGATGCCCCACCTCAGTTGTATCAGATCAACTCTCATCTTACAGCAAAGGTTTATCCTGAATTGTTGATTTAACGTCATTCATAGTCAAGGAAGAAGTGGTTCCCGATGTGTGAAATAGGACTGCCCCAGAGCTTTCACTTTCTGCATGAGTCCTTTGCCACACCTCAGTGGCAGTGAAGAGAACAGCTGGCAGCATCACTCCCTGATGAGACAAGAGTATTTGTTCTCACCCCCAACTCATGAAAGACTTTAATTACCAAAGTCATAGTAGTATTAAGAGGATGGAAACTTACAAGTATTTAGAAGTGGAGCCATTCAGAAATAAGGATTATGTTAGCCTTCAGGGTGGAAGTTTCTATAATTGAAAACTGGTAGCCTTGTAAAAGAAGAATAAAAACCAGAACACATGTATATCCCCTGTCTCTTACCATAGAGATGCCCTGGATCACCACAGCAACCAAAAGACCATATGAGGTCTCTAAACCTTGCGCCCTTAGAACCATTAGCTGAAATAAAGCACTTATAAAGTGGTCTGTCTTCCATAAAATGCATTAATGTACATTCTGCTCCTTCCACCCACGTACAAAGGTACTTTATTCTGCTCTCAGAAAGGGAAGTCTCCACCCAGTTAATAATGCAGAATCATCTATAGAAATCTGAAGTGCACCATTGTTGAGGCATCCTCAAAAGTGATCAAAGCTGATGATATGGGGTTTAGGAGAAGACCCCCAGAATTGGTGATATTAAGTCCCCACACATTTCTTTTTGAAATTTTTATGCATTTTTAAATAAAAGTGAACTATATCACTTCCCTCCTTTCATTTTCCCCCCAACTCTTCCCAGGTCTCCCCTGTTCCAGCCTGTCCCATGAACTTCCCTCTCAAATTGATAGCCTCTTTTACTTTGATTATTGTTGCTGCACATATAAATACATGTGTACACATATACACAAATTATAAGTATAACGTGAGTCAATTTTTGCTGTTTGTGTGTACATGGTTCCAGGAAGGAAAAAACCAAAAGGTAAGATGAGAATCATAGCTTCTAGGCCAATAGCCTAGTCTCCATGTCACCATATTCCTTAAGTACCCCTATGTCGCCTTGTCACCATCTTCCTTAAATACCTCTATATCACGTAATACTGGAAAATGAAAAAATAAAGTTCAGAAGTCCCCAGTAACATTCTGATCATTTTCATGTCTCCTTTATCCATGTCTCTTACTCTGTCTGACCTTTATGGATCTTTACCTGTCCACAAAGGCGCCCCATACATTCATCTCATAGAAAGTTCTCTCACTGTTTTCCTGACCTAGAATGTGCCCCCTCCCCGCCCCTTTGCTAACAGCGGTTCTCAAACGTGAGCACGCAGACAAATTCCCTGGAGAACTTGTTAGAGCCCAGCATGTTGGCTGTGCTGAGTTCCACCCCAGATTTTCTGACTGAGTACAGCTAGGGTGGACCTGAGATTCAAGTTACTAACAAATCCCCAAGTGCATGCTGCTGCTCTTACTGCTGGTCAAAACAGCACCTATGGAAAACAAGTTACCTGGGGGAACTCTTACAAAGCCTGACCTGTCCTCTTTCAGGACTGTTGTAAGTGGGGGAGAGGTGCGGGTTGTATGTTCCCGGTACCTAGCTCCCAGCCCCCAGCCGCTGGCCCGCTCAGCTGCTGCTTGTTTGATTATGCCCGAAATAACCACATGAGAACTATATTCATTTAAACTCTGCCAGGCCCGTTATCTCTAGCCTTTTCTTGGCTAGCTCTCACATCTAAACTAACCCATTATAAAAGTCTGTATGTCACCACGAGGTGGTGACTTACCGGACCGTTTCTAAGGTATGTCCATCTTCTGCAGGAGCCTCACGGCGACTGGCTCTGACCCAGTCTTCTTCCCAGCGTCCTCTTTTCTTTTCCCCGCCTATCTAAGTCCTGCCCTATCAAATGGCCTAGGCAGCTTTTTTATTTAACCAATCAAAGCACAGAAATAAAGATGGACCCTCCTACACAGGACAATGCCTTCCTTTCCTTCCCCCTCCTTTCCCCAGGTGAGAGTGAGCACTGCTACTCTATATTTATCACTTATTACATTCATTTTGTAGAAAACATCAAATTTTCCAAGAATTTTTAAGAAGCATACAAATAAATACTCCCACAACCTTTCCACAGAGAACTCTTTCATGTTCCACCAGTGATCCCAGCAGTGCCCTTCATGCAAAAGTTCAAGGGCTTAGTAGTAGAACATTCAGTCCATGACCACAGGGCCTTGGTTCAATTCCCAGGAAGGCATGAAAAATCAAATAGAGAATGGGAAGGAGGAAGGAAGGGAGTCCAGTTGCAAGCCACAGGTTGTGCTTATCGGTCACACTTCCACAATCTTCCATCTGTAACATTACTTATATTGGGTGATATGTTGGCTGAGGCCCTTGTAAAGATTCCAAGCCAGTCACTGCAGAGAACACCTCTTAATTTGATTTATCTGATCATTCCCTGTCACGAAATTTAAGTTACATAACTGAATGTATAGACTAAGCAGCTGCTCTCCCTGCCTTGAATTTCCAAAAAGCTTCTTGGAAATTGATAGAGAAACTTCAGGAAGGAATGATTCTAGTCAGTGGAATTTCAGGAAAAAAATGATTCTAGACAGTGAAATTCCAGGAAGAAATGATTCTAGACAGTGAAATTCCAGGAAGAAATGATTCTAGGAGGATCTGTTCTTGGGTTTTATTCATGCCATTCCTGTGAATGAACATACCTGGCTCATGCCAAGTAGGTTCTCTGAGTTCTAGGCTGCTTTGTAAATTAAATTTTTAAAATTTAATGTAATGGGCTTCATTGTAACATTTTCATATGCGTCCTTTTATTCTCATTTTAATTTTTGCCTTAGCTTTGTATATTTTTTGAGATAGGCTCTCTCTGTGGAGTCCAATCTGGCTTCAAATTCATGCATGATATTCCTGCCTCAGCTTCCCAAGGACTACTATTACAGGCTTATACTACCATGCCTCCTATGAAAAAATTAATAGAACAAGTCTGTCTTCAGCAATCTTCCACCTCTCTTCACTGTTTTCCTCTTATTCTCAAGGATTTTTTAAAAATGTATTACATTTATTTGTTTGAGCAGATGCCATGAGCCAGTGTGGATGCGGTGGTCAGAGGACAGCTTGTAGGAGTTCATTCTCTCCTCCCTTTAGGCTGCTCTTCAGAATTGCACTAAGTTCATCAGGCTTAGGGGCAAATGCCATTAACTTCTGAGTTACCCTGCCATCCCTAACGTTGCAGGTGCTCGTGTTGCCATGCTTGGCTTTTTCTTGGGAGCACTTGGATCTGAACCAGGGTCCCCCTGTTTTCATGACAAGTGCTCTCATCCATGCACCATGTCTCCGGCTACTCAGGCAGGATTTTTATACTGGTTGTGATAGTTATTCAAAATGTTCCACAACCAAGGTTCTTGTACTCTAGCCATACTTTTCCACTCTTCTGATGTGTCCTCCAATTTATGTCCTTTACTAAGTGAGGTGCTCTATGGGTAGTATGACAGTTAAACATAACCCATAGTTATTAAGAGCAATAATGCTAGGGTCAAATAAGTCTGGTGGATACACTGTCAATCCACTACATGAGAGTAGGAACATACTAAGCTCTCATTCATCTGTCATGTGATGATATTTTATATATTCCATCATAAGTTATGATGCTTAAGAGAGTTATATATAGCACATACCATCTAATCTGCTCACATGAAGTGTAAAATAAGTAGTTGTCATTACAAAGATATTAAAAACTTTACTATTACTCTTTGCTGAAGAGTTTTTGTCCACTTACCATCTGCACTCCTGTTCCTTTCCACAGAACTAGCAATTTCTGTTATTATTTTGTCAACTATGTAGCTCAGGCTGGCTTAGAACTCAAAGTTCTTCTGCCACTCATCGAGTGTTGAGATTGCCATTCTGAGTCACCACTTGTCATCAGGAAGGATCTCTGAGGGAGCTCTAATTTTTCACTATAGAGTGATTCTTTTCAGATCATATACTGAGTCACTATCTTCTCTCACTTAAATTATTTCTTATTGAATGCTCTTGCTTCTGAGACATAACTCTAAATTCTTTGGTCTTTGTGGTTTTGCATTCAACAACTACTATTTGAGAGTACTTGGGCATTTGGGAACTTTTTGGATGTCATAAATAGCAAAGGGGCTTTTAGCAGGCCAGGGTCTGTAACCTTGCCTATGCAAAGTAGCACTCCCTGCCCACAAACAGATTTGTCATACTCCAAAGCCATTGCTGTTCCCATTAAGGAACATCCTTGTCAGACTATAACTAAATCTCTTACCATTCCTTTGCCCTCTGCACTCCAGCTGCCCTGGCCTTGTTTGTATCCCTCCACAGCACCTTGGATCAGCTATTCTTTCTTAGACTACAATTCTTTCTGAGAATTCCTTTAAGTCTTATGAGCCCAACAAATCTTGGCTTAAGTAGTATTTCTCTGTGGAGGCCTTCACTAATTCCCTAGTTGTGATGGTTAATCTCGATCATCAATTTCACAGGATTTTAGAAACACCATGGAACCGAGTCTCTGGAAGTGTCTGTGAGGGATTATCTAAATGAAGTTAGTTAATAATTGACCTCAGATAACCCACCTAAAATGTGAGTGGTACCATTGCATAGGCTCGGGTCCTGGACTGAAGAAAAAGGAAAATATAAGCTGATTACTCCCTGGGTCCTGACTATGAATTCAATGTGACCAGCTATCCCACAATGATGTCTTGCCATGAGATACTGTACCCTTGCAATGTGAGCCAACAAAAGCTATTAATCGCTTCAGTTGGTTTTGCTAAATATCTTATCAAAATAACAAGGAAAGTAACTAATAAACTATTATTTCATGCATGTTCTTCAAACTGTGCGCCTTTCTTTCAATGTATTTGTCAGTTCTTAATTATATATTCATTTATTCAATTACTTAATTAATGCCAGTTTCACCCATGAGATCACAGCCTCCAAGAAAGCAGGAACCACATCTGTTTTTTCTCACCACTGTGCACGGAGCACCTCGCTCCACACTGGTCTTCTTGTCAGCCTTTGGTCTATGTTGAAATTAATGCCAGCAAGTGCAGTGAGTACTGGGTCTTTCTAAGTTGCGAAGAAAGGTGGCAGCTATCAACCTGATTGGCTTTGGAGGCTCTCATAGAACTCACTGATGTGAAATGGGGAATTAGATAGAGTCGAATGATTCTTCCCTTTAATTATTTTGTTTTCATTCAAACATATTAGAATGCAAGACTTGGTCACAATACATGTTTCCAATTTCTCCCTTATTCTAAAATGCTACACTGAGACACTCTGATTGATTGATTACTCTCAATCTGAATTATAGTTAAACAAAGAGAACATTTAAAGCACATTGTCCCTTCATTATTTTAATGTTTTTCAGGCGTGTAAGAAGACAACAGTCCAATTTTTGGAAAATGTGAAAAATACACTGTCGAGAGTCTAACAATCTTGGAAGGTGGTACTGCATGTGCTGGACCTAATTAAATCCCAGATCTCATGAGTTCTGCATCAAAATTCCAACCAATAGGCTACTTAAGCTCTAAGTAGTTTGGAGTAGTCTAGGTGACCAGAAAGAATGAGAAATGGAAATATGAGATATGGACAAAGGGAAAGGAACCACAGAGTCAAGCAGAAGCACACTTCAGTGGCGACAATGGTGCCAATGACGAGAGAATACGGTGCCACATGGCACAGATCTAACCCTGACAGACTACATTAGCCAGATAGTGGGAAACTGCATTTCTGTGATTGTATCACTACTAAGATGTCCATTTGAACACATTTTCTGCACCATTAAAACAGCGTTAGCGAAATTTCGGAACTGCTAACCCTCTCTTGGTTTCTTTGTTCTCCTCCTAGACATCGGATGCTGTTTGCTTCTCCTCCCCATGTGTTTTGCTAAGATTTGGGCTGGAACAAGATTAGAGTCCTCGAGTACTTTGGCACTGCTCCTGAACTGGAGTTCTAGAGAACTTGTGCTTTGTAAAAACAGAGAACTTTTTCCCCACTAAATCTCTTTGTGACTCATGTGGTTATAGGATTTAACACAAATGGAACTACCAGAGCCTTCCTAGTTTATAGTTCCTTTCTCTTTCAGAATATAGATTCTTATCTCTGAGCAAATATCTATGGATTCCATTTTATTTGAAGCTGTAAATTCAAAAACTTAAATAATCCAAAGCTTCAACAGTGTCACCAATAGCTTTTAGATTTTCTAAATTTTGCTACCACTTTTCTACTATAAAGTTTTTATTTATTTATTTTCTAAAAATCTATCTTTTCTCATTTTACATATCAATCCCAGTTCCTACTCCCTCTCTCTCTCTCTCTCTCTCTCTCTCTCTCACACACACACACACACACACACACACACACACACACACACCCATTCATTTCTCAGAGAGGGTAAGGATTCCCATGGGAAGTCAACAAAGTCTGGCACATTGCTTTGAGGCAAGACCAAGGCCCTCCCCACTATTTCTAGGCTGAGCAAAGTATCCCTCCAAAGAGAATGGGTTCCCAAAAAAGCCAATACAAGCAGTAGGGATAAATCCTGGTCCCACTGCCAGTGGCCCCACAGTCTGCCCTAGTCATACAACTGTCACCCACAATCAAAGTGCCTAGTTTGGTTCTATGCTGGTTCCTTCACTATCAAGGTGAAGTTGGTGGGCTCCTATTAGCTCAGGTAAGCTGTTTTAGTGGTGTCCATTATGTTCTTAACCTCTTTGCTCATATTCTCATCCTCCCACTCTTCGACTGGACTTTGGGAGCTCAGTCCAGTGCTCTGCTGTGGATCTCTATGGTGACATTTAAGATAGACATCAATCTGACTACAAGGCAAGGCCACTTCAGGTACCCTCTCCACTATTGCTTAGTGTCTTAGCCGGGGTTAAAGTTTTTCTTTAAATATTAGAACATATTTTCCTGGTTTGGTAAATAGGAAGAATTACCACTTTGTTTTTAAATTATTTTGACTCCTTGAAAGAAAGAAAAGTAAAAATATGAGGGTGAATCATTTTATTGGAAAGATACTTCATGTATATATAAATTAATAGCACAGAAACAAACAAAAGGACTGCATTTCCTTTCTATTGCTTCTATCACTGTCATCATCACCCCCCCTAAAAAAAAACATGTTTCCCAGAAGACTATTAACAATTTGAGTCTTTGGGGGGAAATGTTATTTTAATAAGAGCAGTAGATTAGTCTATTGTGAAGGAAGAGTCATAATCAGAGAGAGATGGCCTTCAGTAGGCAGCATCTCAGCCGGCAAGATTTGAGTTAGTGCCATTAAGAGCCATGCTACACTGAAAGGCTATCAGCCTTCCTTGTTTTCATCTCCCAAAGGATTTTGCCAATATTTCCTATTATTAAAAAAAAAGACTGTAAGACCAGGAAGTCTTCTGTGAGACTGTGTCTCCCAGAGTGATCTTCTACACATGATACTTAAACAATATGGACATGAACAATGATAACATGAACAGATATACTAACATGGAATGGGGAAATCTCACAGGGCCCCACCAGCAGACAAAGAACTACAGGCAAATAGGGAATGCTGCGAAACAGAATTAGTCTTTCCCATAGATTAGCCCCCTAACTGGGTGGTCAGCCCTGAACTCAAATACATACAAACACTAAACACATTCAGCAGAGTGTGTGTATTTGTGTGTGTGTGTGTGTGCATGTGCGTGCATGCACATATGTATATAACAGTAACAATCAAAGGAAAAGAGGCCATGAATTTGAGAGGGAACAAAAGGAGTTAACAAAGAAGTTATATAGAGGAGAGAGAGTGTAAAATGATTTAATTCTATGGTAATTTAAAAATTTCTCCATATAAAACCTTAGGTATCTCATAATCTGTGGCCAAAATTATTGCATGGAAAAAATTCATTTCCCACTCTTGAGTAATCAAAGCCAGATATAGCCATCCTTGGAATGGCATTATCTTAGAATAATTGTTGTTTCTTAGAGTCAGAAGATCTAATGAGGAACAGCATGTTTTTTGTGCTGAAAATCAAACACAGCATATTAGCTTATACACTATCACTGAGCTATATCCAAAGCCCTCCTGGGTTTTCTGTTTGTTTGCTTTTCATCTAACATTTAGGTTACCATACTAAGTAATGAATTTCACTATAGCATTTTCATATTTTGATACTTATGTGTCATTATACTTTATCATTTTTCATCTTCTCCTTTACACCCAATTTCCCTAGCACCCCACCGACTATTTCTCTTCCTTTCCCTCATCTGCTTTTATGTCACATGTATACTATTACTCTTCTTTTATGCCCCTCCCATAAGATCACTTCCTCCCCTTTTATTATTCCCCTTTTGAATTTTTAACAATAATTTTATGTATATAGGTATTTTGCCTACAAGCATGCTTTGCACCATGAGCATGCTTGGTATATTTGGAGTCCAGAAAAGGGCATCATATCCTTGGAACTTGAGTAATAGAGATTGTGGGCTACCATGTGGGTGCTGGGAATTGAACCCAGATTCTCAGGCAGAGTTACTGGTGCTTTTAATCACTGAGCCATTTCTCTACTTACATTTTTTTAAAAAAATACTTTAGCATAGAAAATGTCATATAGTTTTGCACACAAAAATGCATATCCTGGCCAGACCAGTTTTCATATTTTTACACATGAATACACTGAAAATATCTGATTTTTCTCTCCTATTTCTATAATCTATTTACTGTGCTGAGTATTAAACCTGCAGCCTCAAACTCTGCAACCTCTATCTACTGAACTACATCTCCAGCTATACTCTGTCATATTACATAGTAAATTGCAAAAATATGTTTCTATAGATATCAGATATTCTTATTCATACCTCATGTCTACATAATAATATATCATAACTACCCATGTACTTCCATGACACAACAAGTACGTATACATACACATATATAAATAATAAGATTTAAACCTAGGTTCTGTATATGAAAGAAACTATGTAGCATTTATTTTTCTGAGCTGGGTTTATTCCACTTAATGTAATGATTTCAAGTTCTATCCATTTTTGCACAAATACATGACTTAATTTTTGTTTAAAGCTAAATAAAATTCCATGGTATATATTAACATATTATCTTCATATGTTCGTCTAGGCTGTTTCGAATTCCTGACTGTTGTAAATAATATACCAATGAAATGGATGTGTATATTTCTCTGTGGTATATTGACTTAGAAGCTTTCAGAAGTGTATCCAAGGATGGTCCTATAATAGTTCTATTTTTACCTTTTGTTTTGATTTTTTTGTTTTAGTAACTTCCAAACTGAATTCCAAAGTTTAGCTCCTAGTTTTTTTGAGACAGAGTTTTACTGTGTAGATTAGGCAGCCCTTGAACTTGATCCTACTGCCTCAGCCTCCCAAGTACTAGAAAACTACAGTTATGCAACAAGCATCATGATCAACTAGGAATATTAAAACCAGCTGATTCTGATCCAGTGACCATGATGATATTACAATAAAAAAAGAGAAAAGCAATGGAAAATTGAGATTAGAAAGATCACTACGAGTAGATTTAAAAAAAAAAAGCAAATCCCACTCCTGTAAGCAGAGTCATGGAAGATCTTTGAACAGATAAACAGCACGATGTAACTTATGCCCTTTCAAGGTCACTTTGGGTGTTGTCTGAAGATAAGATGGAAGAGCTTTGCGTGTTGCAAGGGATAAAGGATTATGCAGTCAGGAAAGATAGGAGGTTATCTTGGTATCTCCAATGGAGGGAGATGATACTGTAGACCAGATAATAGCAGAAAAGACAATAATACTTATCAGGTTCTAGGTACATTGTGAAATATCCAGAATGTCTTTTATCTACCAGGCATTGATCTGTGTGTTTGGATACAGCACTGAACAAAACAAACAACAGTCTCTTCATAGGGCTTGGTTTCTAGTAAATAATAACTAACAGTTTTTAAGAACTTTCTGTGTTCTATCAATTTTGCTTTCTTTTTTTATTGTTAAAAGAAAAATTTACATTACTCCCCTTGTTCCCGGACCCTGCTCACCCACTACCCCACCGCCCTCCCCCTGCTTCCTTAAGATGGTGCAGGATACCCTGCCCTGTGGGAAGCCCAAGGCCATCCCCACTCCGTCTCAGTCTAAGAAGGTGTGCCCATGTATTGCAAGCTATTTCCCACTTTCTCTTCTATCAGGTTCAGTGTGGTCAGATTTATATTGAGGTCTTTAATCCATTTACACTTAAGTTTTGTGCATGGTGATAGACAAGGATCGATTTTCATTCTCCTACAGGTTGACATCCAATTATGCCAGCACCATTTGTTAAAGATGCTTTCATTCTTCCATTGTATACTTTTAGCTTCTTTGTCAAATATTAGGTGTTCATAGGTTTGTGGACTAATATCCGGATCTTCAATTCGATTCCATTGGTCAGTGTCTCTGTTTTTAAGCCAATACCAAGCTGTTTTCAATACTGTAGCTTTGTAATAGAGTTTGAAGTCAGGGATGGTAATGCCTAGAAAAAAAAAGAAGCAGACTCACCCAGGAGGAGTAGAAGACTGGAAATAATCAAACTGAGGGCTGAAATCAACAAAATAGAGACACAGAAAACAATCCAAGAGTTAATGAAACAAGGGGCTGGTTTCTTGAGAAAATCAACAAGATCGACAAACCCCTATCCAAATTAATCAAAGGGCAGAGAGAGAAGACTCAAATCAACAAAATCAGAAATGAAAAGGGGGACATAACCACAGACAATGAGGAAATTCAGAGAATCATTAGGTCTTACTACAAAAGCCTGTATGCCACAAAGTTGGAAAATGTAAAGGAAATTGACAGTTTTTTAGATAAATACCATATACTGAAATTAAATCAAGACCAAGTGAACAATCTGAATAGACCCATAAGTCGCGAGGAAATAGAAACTGTCATCAAAAACCTCCCAACCAAAAAAAAGCCCAGGACCGGATGGCTTTAAAGCAGAATTCTACCAGAACTTTCAAGAAGAGCTAATACCTATACTCCTTAATGTATTTCACATAATAGAAACAGAAGGGTCGTGCCAAACTCATTTTATGAAGCTACAGTTACCCTGTTACCTAAACAATTTTGCTTTCTTAACTCACTTGATCCTCACCACAACCCAACCACATAAGTATATACGGGTATTATCTTCACTTAAAAGATGATGAAATTGGGACTGGTGATACGGCTCAACAGTGAAAAGGACTGGCTGACCGTCCAGAAGTCCTGAGCTCAATTCTCAGCAACCAAATATTGGCTCACAACAGTCTGCAGCTCCAGTTCTCCAGTTCTAGGGAATTCAACACCCTCTTCTGGTCTCTATGGGTACCGGGCATGCAAGTGGTATACCTACATATGTGCAGGGGAACCACTCATATATATATAAGATAAAAATAAATATTCTTTAAAAGATGATTAAACTAAAGTAGTACAACGGAAAAAAAAAGTTCCTTCACAGCTTACAACTTAAAGAGAAACCCAAGAAATTCAACTTGAATGTCCAACAACAAGTCACTCTGCCTCATGACTGCCTTTTTGCCATGCCGTTATTTTCACAGTGGAGCACCTCTCAGGGTGCTTTGTCCACTTTTAGCCTACATATTTCTTATTGCTGTGTGATAGGAATTTTCATTGAGGAATACCAGGGTTATATTACTGTCCCAAATTTCTGGAGTTGGCTGTTGGTGTGTCAGGTTATCAGAAGACCTAGTGAGCTTCCTCCCTTTTGATATGCACTTAATATTCATTGTTATTGATGCCAAATGTCCTTGAGCATAATACTATCACACACACACACACAAACACGCGCGCACACACACACAATACAGGACAGTTTAGAAAGTACTTACTGGGCCAAATATGTGTGCAGCCTACGAATTTGTGTTCAGAAACAAGTACTTTTAACTATATGTACGGTTGTCCCTCAATATTTGAGGAAAATATGTTCCAGAACCCAGAAACCAAATGCCAGGGGCACTCAAGCCTTTTATATAACATTATATAATATTTGTATAAAGCAATACATATCTTCTTAAATGCCATTAATAATTTCTACTTTACTTTTCATTATAAACCCCAATGAAATGTCAGTGCCATATTAACAGTTGTTATACTGCATCATTTAGAATAGTGGGTCTTACACTTCCAAATACTGCGACCCTTTAATACCTAATACCCTAATGTTGTGGTGAACCACAGTCATAAATTTATTTTGCAGCTAATTCATAACTGTGATTTTACTACTGTTATGAATTGTAATATAAATATCTGATATGCAAGATATTTAATATGCAACCCCTCAGTTTGACCCCTAGTTCATCTTCATGAACAAATGCAGTTTAAAAACTTTATCTTCAAATTCTTTCTGAAACAGCCTTATAAAGTATATAGAGATTTCTATAAATGTATATAATTGAATTATAATAAACTTTGCATATTTTAAGTATGACATATGTATGCACGTATGCGATCATCATCATGATCAAGATAAAGGAGAATGAAAATATGATCACATGCAAACGTTCCTGGGTCAAAGTTGGATATTTTTGGTTAACATTTGTTTGGATTTAAAAAACAAGGTCTCATTGAACAGCCCTGCCTGGTCTCCAATTCAACATACAGACAAGATTATCTTAATTTACTGTATAGACCAGACTGGCAAACTTGTGGAAATCTTGTACCTCTGTCTCCCAAGTGCTAAAATTCCAGGTACGCACTCCTAAACCCAGAAGAAGGTATTTTCTTAGTGTACTAAGCAATAATTTTCAGAGTCTCAACTAATCATATCAACTCTATACCCAATACACTTATTTGCTTGATTCATGTCACAATTTGTCAATCTGTAAGTTGAGATTTTCAATACTAAACTTTCAATTTCAGGTATTAACCTGATACCCAAGCTAAGTACAATACTGAGAAAGATGATAAATTCTGAGTGAGAGAATCAGTCCAAGGAGTCAGTGAGGCTGATTGATTTCTTCTTTTTAGAAATAAAATATGTGGACTATTTATCGGATAAAATGAAACCTTAGTGATCCTTTTGGGCTTTTATATATGAGGAAATATGGGCTTGGTGTTTATAAGCTTTTGAAAAATCTTTGTATTACCTAGCAAAGATATTTCCAGTCTATGACAAAGGTGGCAAAGCCAGACAGCAGCTAAACTCATTTAAAAGGAAAAAACTGAGAAAGGGGAAGAGAAAGAAAAAATTTGCACACCTGTTTATTTGATGAATGTGCCTAGTAGTGATAGATTACCACCAAGTTTTTAGAAAATTATGCACAGGGACCCTGAAGGGTTTTTCTTTATCAAATTGATTTATCAATCACCTTTACTCAAGTACAGCCTGCACCTCCCACATTGCTAGAACATTTTCACTCTAAATGGAGAGGAAAACTGAGGCGGAAGAAGGATTGCTTGAGCATCTGGACCATGACAAACCACTGCCCTGGGCCACTTTTACCCACCCGTTTGATTTACAGTCTTGTTTATAAAATCTGATGGTGGGAAAAGAAGATGAATATCATTTAAAGCAGTATAACATTAAGATGAAAAGAGCAAGTTCCGTGTACTAACATCGATAGTGAAGCTTCCTTAAGGAGGTATGGGATACAGGGCCAAAGAAGAAGGAGGAGCATTGCAAATGCCATGTAGCCACCAGGGACAGCGATACAAATGAGAGCAGCCACTGCAATGTGTATCGAGGGGAAAAGAAGCATTTCCAGCATTAGGTGTTTCTAAGTGCACTGTATTACTGACCTAAAAGAGACAGGCACCCCTTCCACCAAAACAAAAAAGAAGAAAGAAGGAAAAAGGAAAGAGACAGGAAACTGGTGGGAGTGAGACAATAGTTCCAATTAGTTCTGCCTTTCTACCACATTTAATGGCAGTCAGATTTCTGGGTCTTTTCATTTCAGACACATCCTTGTCTACCCATCAGAGATAAAGCAATCCCACTTAGAGCAGTGCCTGTAAGCAACAGAAGTTGTTATAATAGAAAAATGAATTGGGGGAAAGAAATGCTGCAGATAAAATACTCCCCCTCTCTTCACCTGTGAAAACAGAGGAATATTCCATAGGAGGAAATGGCTAGATCAATTTCCAACCTCAGTGTGGTAGGCTGTCTGAGAGCCGAGCACCCCCAAAGCCCAATTTCTCCACTGAAGGCAGGCTATATAACTCATGCAGTGGTCTAGAAAACAAAAGGATCATTTAAAAGAACTAAGGAGAAAAAATATTAGTTTGTTTTCCATTGACTATGTAGAAATTGAATCCTAATTTTTTCCAATGCAAATATGTGGAAAGACACTGGTAAAGTTGGGCACACACACACACACAAAAAAAAAAATTAAATTCCGACAAATCTTCAATCGTGAGAAAGACCTGGCCACTCTCAGTGGGAATGTCTCTCTAATCCTGTTTAAAAGTAATCTTTCCTGTCCAAATAAAAACCCCAATTATATTATATAATGGCCTCCCCTGTGACATTTGTTATAAAGAGCAACAGTGCGGAATTGCCTCAATACCCACCCCCATAAAACCAAAAACCTCATGCTTCTCAAGTAGTAACTAGAGTCAGATATCCTGGGAGCATGTGTGCCAATGTACACTAAAGGTATAGGATAAAAATGGAAGACTGGAGAAATCCATTTGTGTCAGCTTGCTATGAGAGATTCTTCATTTAATATTGTAGCTTATGGAGCTTGAAAAGATGTTAACAGTGTGGTTGGTTGGTTGGTGAGGTAAAACAAGGAGCAATAGATTCTCAGTGACTAAATTAGAAGTGTTAGAGCTCTCTTACCTGTAACAAAGAGTCCAGAAAACATGATTCTCTATAACTGTGAATAATAATTTGTAAATCGGCCATTATTGTCACTACAAGTTCTATGATTGCTTAGACCTTACTGTAGTCCCAGACCTTGCAAAATGTCACTGTGGTGAATATAACTGAGTGCCAAGGACAAGCGTAACACCCAACCACCACCGAAGTACGTGTGTGGTAATATAAAGGTGCCAAAGCAGCAATCAATATGGTGTGACTTATGCAAACCTATGGCATTAATTAGCTGATTATGGAAATCCTGAAAAGTGAAATACACAGGAAGTCTAATCAATAGTTTGATTTGCAGAACTGAAAAGGTCCTGTGTCAAATGAGCAATAAGGTCTAGCCACAGTCATAAGAGTAGAGTCAGTGAACTCCTTGACTTCCATCAGTTTACAGACTCAAACACCTTGCATGAAGAAGAGGCTAGGTCCCTTGATAAAGAATCTCAGTCCACTAGGTAATTCTATACCGTTCATCTTTCTCCTAACCTTCCCAAAAGAGTCCATAGCTTTCTGACAGTAGACTTGTGCATTGTTCTAAAGCAATAATGTGGCTCACTGTTCAGAGTAGTAGCTTATGGAAGTCAGGTCATCAATAGTGCTTTAGCTCTGGACTGTTTTCAAAGTGGACACAATGTTTTACCCAAACTCTTCAGGTAGCTTTTCCCAAAACTCAGCCCACAAAACTGAAATACATACACACTTGGCAACTGGAAGAATCACCATATTCCTTCCCTCACCTGTACATTGAGAAATAGAAGTTGAAGCAGATGCCACTACAACCATCTGTTTCTCAATAAACAGGGAAACAAAAGCCATATCGTATTTCTGGAAGGACTGCAAAGAGAAATGCTACTAAGATCTAAGAATCATAAGAGTAGGGTCAGTGAACTCCTTGACTTCCGTCATTTTACAGACCCAGAACACCTTGAATGAAGAGGCTGGGTTCCTTGATAAAGGATCTCAGTCCACTAGAAAATTCTATACTGTTAATACTTCTTGATTAACAAATGTAGATTTTTGACTAACAAGGACTTGAAAGGTACATGGGTAGTGATTCTTACCACATCACCATTCAAATTATCTTCTTGGCATATTTAGACAATAGTTGGATCATGGAGAACAGCACTGGATTATTATAAATTGAGGCAGATATTGATTCCCATTGCAGCCACTACATTAGATATAGTTTCATTTCATAATCAAATTAACACACCCCCTCTGAGTTAATTTCTCTGTTGCAGTGATAAAATACTTTGACTAAGGCAACTTGAGGGATAAGTGATTGATTCTGGCTCCCAGTTCAAGGGTACAGTCCATTATAGGGAAGAAGTCAAAGAGGTAGGAGCTTAAGGGTCATATGACATCCCCAACTAGGAGGCAGAGACTGGTTAATTCATATTGCTAGTCACCTCCATTTCTTCATTTATACAGTCCAAAATCCAAACCAGGGATCTACTGCTCACAGTGAACAAGTCTGGTCACAATGAATGTAATCAATATAATTCACCCATGGGCATATATCGATGCCCTTCTCCCAGACAATTTCAGATTCTCTCCAGGTGAAAGAGAAACCATCACATCATTGCCACTGGAATGCAACTACTGATTGCAAGTGGATGTTCTCCAGCTATGTGGAAAAAACATCATCACCAGAACCCTTTTCATCATGTTGGTAATGTTTCTCTGGAGAAACAGTTAGTGGTACCTCTATTACATTTTTCTTGATACACTTTTGAAATAATAAATGTATATGGCTACTTATTATGAATTTTATGTATAGCTTTGAAAGTTGCACTTGAGTTAATAAGTGAAACAACAAAGCTACATGTAGGAATTTGTTTATCTATGAGTAACATGAATGCATTCTTTGTTTAATTCAGAACGTTTTCATAATAAGAGTATTTTCTTAATTATTATACAAATAAAACTTCTAAAATATAAATTATATGCCATTAAAGGATATTGATAGATTTTAAAAATACTTTTTGTCTAGCATGTGCAACTGTTATGAATTTCCTTCTAGTAACAGTCCCAAAATTTTAATACACTGATCAGCTCAAAGCAATTTCTCTTTGATTTCTCCTTTGAAACACAAATTTTCTTAGAAAAAAGTGATAGGTTCCAAGTATTTGAGTTTACTAAATTATATTTCTGCTATTAATTTCTCTTTTAATTTATTTGTGACAAGAAGACACACCTTGTTTAATTTGAACCCGTTGAGTTGTACTGGTAAATGTTTGTAGCTTAGAATGTCCTCATAAATGTCCCATTGGGAATATGGGGAGATGTGTGTGGTGTTGTAATTGAATGGAACAGTCTGTAAATGTCAATTAGGTTAAGTTGACTGGTGGTTGTGTTTTGAAACTGCTGTAACTTCTGGAAGCATTATATGCTTTATCAATAAGAAAGGACCTTCTTTATCACTGATTATATCCCATGTTCTGAAGTTTACTTTGTATAATATTAATATACCCACTCCATTTTCCTTCTCTTAAACTTTTTATTTTCTTTTTTAAAAAAGAAAACTATCTTTTTTTCATTTTACCTACCAATTCCAGTTCCCAATCCTTCCCCTCCTCCCATTCCCTGCACTTACTCCCCTGACCTGCCCCCATCCACTCCACAGAGAGGGTACAGTACATTGCTTTGGGGAAGGTCCAAGGCCCTCCCTACTATATCTAGGCTGAGCCATGTATCCCTCTAAAGAGAATGGATTCCCAAAAAAGCCAGTACAAACATAGAGAAAAAATCCTGGTGCCAGTGCTAGTTGCCCCAGAGTCTGCCCCAGCCATGAAACTGTCAACCACATTTAGAGGGACTAGTTTGGACCTATGCTCTTTCCTCTTTTTCCTAATCTTAAAATGCATATTTCAACCATCCTTCTACTTTATCCTGTTGTGTGTTTATATTTTAAATAACTTTATTATAAACCAAATAAAGTTGAGACTTCCTTTTACATCTTATCTGAAAATGACTGTCAGTCATGTGGCTACTAATATGGTTGGGTTAGTATCTGTCATCTTGATACTTCTATTTATATTATCTATTGTTTGTTGTCTTTTTCAATTTTTTATTTCCACTGAATAGAGTATTTTCTATCATTTCACTGTATCACTTTTATTTCTTTCTTATCTCTATTGTATAATTTTCCATTTTATTTATGATTTATAGTGCACATTTAAACATTTTACCTTAGATTGAAATTGTACCCTTTCATGTGTTGCATATAAAATAAAAATGCTTGCATTTTTCATATTCAAGTCTTTGTGATATTAATGTCAATGGTTTTGTTTTTAAATGCCTCAAGTCTTTGCTTAAATAGCACATTACATTTGAAGAGAATTAGGAAAACCAATTTTCTTTCTTTATACTGTATCTGTTACATTTCCTGTTGCTGTGAAAAAAAACTCTAATAAAAGGAATTTAATGGGAAATGATATATTTTAGCTCACATTTAAAGGATACAATCCATCATGTCAGGGGGGTCATGGCAGTAGGAGCTAACTGCAGCTGATCACACCGCATCCAGTCAGGAGCCAGCATGATGATTGCTAATGCTCATCTTTGATTCGCTTTTTTATTCAATCCTGGACCTTCTCTCGTGGAATATTTACATCCATATTTATGGATGGTCATCCCAAGTCTGCTATTAACCTAATGGAGATAACTGCTCACAAACATGCCCAGGACCTTGTCTCCTCAATAGTTGTGGATCCTGTCAAGCTGGCAGTTAATATCAAGCATCTGATATAGCCATGGGGTTTTCAATTTTAGTCTTCATCATTTCCTTTTACAATCCTATATTTTTATGTTATCTTTCTTTGACTGAAGTATTTCTCCTACTATGGATCTGTTGCTTGTGACATCTTTCAGATTTTTCCATCAAAAAAAACTTATTTCATCTTCATTTCTGAAAGATATTTTTGAGTATAGAACTCTAGGTTACCTAATTGTCTTTCATCAATGTAAAGATGTTTCCTTACTTTCTTCTTCTTGTGTGACTTCTTAAGAACTCTTCAGTCCAATTATACTTGTAGCTGAGCACTTAAGTTTTCCATTCCTCTTACTGCTATCAAATCTTTATTTATCAATAATGCTGAATAATTTTATTCTGATGTGTCTTCATATCAGAGTTCCCTTCATGTTTCTTATGCTTCATGTACATGATCTATACATATGTGTGTTTATTTCATTAAACTGATATGTACTTCAACCACTATATTTCAAAGACTTTCTTTGCCAGCCTTATTTTTCTTCTGCTATGGGAATTTCAGTCATAAATGTGATGTCCCTTTCAAAGATGCCCTTCAATTTGCTGACAGATCTTTGTCATTTTTGTGTGTCATTTAAAATAGCTATTGCTATATATTTATGCTTTCTTCTTTGTTGTATAATTGCGATTGAACTTCTGTAGCACAATGAAATCACATATTGTACTTTTCATCTCTAAATGTATAACTTGGATCTTTTATACTTTCAATGTGTCTGCTTAATTATGTCTTATGGCTGGATACTGGTATATGATTCATATATGGCACACATACTAATTGTCCAATGAAATTAAAATGTATTTCAGTGTCTTTTAGTGTATTAATAGATCTGTGAAACAATCAGAATCCAAGCAAGTACAAATGGATAAAAGCATGTCTTTAGGCATCAGAAAAATGTAAATTGAAACTACTTCGAGTCAGAATGGTCACTATAAAATTGGAAAAAAAAGATAAATTGTAGTGAGGATGTGGGGAAAGAAAGAACCTCTAGACACTGCTGTAGAAATACAAATTAGTGTAATCACTGTGGAAATCTGCATAGATGTTTCTCAGAAAAGTGAAACTACAATCTAATATGATCTTGCTGTACTATCCTTGTGTATATATCCAAAGGAATCAATGGCAGCATACATCAAAGATCCTACATGCCATATTTATGGTGACAATCATAATAGTCAAGTTACAGAATCACCTTAAATCCCCAGCAAGAAATAAATGCATAAAGAAAATGTGGCATCAATACACAGTGGAGTATTATCTAGACATAAAGATGAATGAAATCATGTTGCTTGGTGGTAAATGTTTGGAACTAGAAATCATATGAGTGAAATAAACCAGCAGAACAAAAAAAATATTGCAAGTTGTCTCTTATATGCAGAATAGGGATTTTGACAAAGAGATGTGAAAAGCAGAGGGGGATTATTTGGGATCAGATAATGTACCAGGAGAAGGGAAGAAAAGGGACAAGAGAGAACAATAGTTATCATGTATACAGACACAGTATGAGTGTGTGCAAATGTCACAATGAAACCCATTATTTTGTATGATTATTATATATCTGTGCAAAAGTCACTACAGAAAAATTTAGAACATTTTCTTCTACTCAACAACCACTTACCCCTTAGCTATCACTTGTGCATCTTCCTTCTGCATAGTGGTTCTTAACCTTCCAAATGCTTCAAACCTGTAATACAGTGTCTCACATTGTGGTGACCCCAACCATAAAATCATTTTCATTGCTACTTCCCAACTGCAATGAATCATAATGAGTGTATCGAATATGCAGGATACCTGATATGCCACCCCTGTGAATCGACCCCCCAAGGGATCAGGACCCACAGCTTGAGAATATATATATTTTCATCTCTATAAATTTGCCTATTCTGAACATCTCATAAAATAAATCCAGAAATCTGAAGGTATTTATAATTGGCTTCTTTACTTAACATATTATTTTCAGGATAAATCCATGTTGCTATATTTTATACCACATTTTCTCTTGTGTCCAAGCAATATTTCAAACTATAGCCTAGCCAAATTTTTCCTTTTCCTCAGTCGATGAACATGCAGGTCATTTTTAACTTTTAGTTATGATAAAAATGCTATGCACATTTATGTACCAGTTCTCACATAGGGATATGTTTTCCCCTCTCTTGCGTATATATCTAAGAGTAGAATAGTTGTATGAAGTGGCAAATCTGTTGGGGAGGTTGTAGACTGATTTCCAAGGTGGATGATGCATTTTGTATTGCCAAAGTAGTGTGTGCGGATTCCCGTATCTTCATAGACTCAGAAATGCCGGCTATTTAATTACAGCCATCATAGTACATATGAAGTAGCTTTTCACTATTGCTAAAATTAGCATTTTCCCAGAAGTAATGATTCTGGCCATTCATCTGTCTTCTGAGGAGAAATAAAAATTTTAAGTCCTTTTCCCATTTAGAATATTTTCTATTCTTTGACAGTTTCGTGCATGTATATTGTAGCTTTCGGTCCTTTTTTTTTTTTCTTTTTTTATTGTTAAAAGAAAAATTTACATTTACTCCCCTTGTTCCCGGCCCTCCCGCTCCCCCACTACCCCACCACCCTCCCCCTGCTTCTTTA
>JAQHUG010000075.1:5008465-5019169 GCA_028555095.1 Dicrostonyx torquatus | reverse complement strand
TGACTGTGTCCTTTGCTTTACAGAAGCTTCTCAGTTTCAGGAGGTCCCATTTATTAATTGTTGTTCTTATCTCCTGTCTTATTTTCTCTTCTTTTTTTCCTAAATTCTTTTTTCTTTCCAAATGGTCCCCTTCCTGCTTTCATACCTTTCCTGTGTGTATAACCCACTGAGATTACCTAAGTTTGCCTTATGAGCACAGATGTAAGATTATTTACTGGAGCATGGGCAATTTATTAGTGGCTGCACCAACGAATAAAGTGACCCTTCTTCCTCCAATCACCATCAGCTATTAACAGTCTCTCAGTGAGGGCTGGGCTGTCATGATCCACTCCTCCATGATGAAATATTACCTGCAGGCCTTCATGCAGGTAATCACAGCAGTGGATCCCTGGCCTTATTATTGTGTTGGTTTGAAAGAAAATGGCTCCCAAAGGGAATGGCTTTATTAGAATGTGTGGACTTGGAGTAGGTGTGGTCTTGTTAAAGGAAGTGTGTCAGTGAGAAGGTGGCTTTGAGGTCTCATATGTGTTCAAGGTACCACACAGTGTTGAGACTACTTCCTGTTGCCCACAAGATGTAAGTCTCTCAGCTATCTTTCCAGAAACATATCTGCCTGCATGTTGCCATGTCACACCATGATTATAATGGACTGAACCTCTGACTGTAAGTCACCATCTCAATTAAATGTTTTCCTCTGTAAGAGTTGTTGTAGTCATGGTGTCTCTTCACAGCAATAGAAACCCTAATCATGTGGCATGTCCTTCTCTATATATGTTGCTTTTATTGGTTGATGAATAAAGCTGTTTCAGCCAATGGCTTAGCAGAGTATAGCTAGGCGGGAAGTCCAAATAAAGATACAGGGAGAAAAAAGGAAAAATCAGGGAGACACCATGTAGCTGCCAAAAGAAAAGGACATTGGAAACTTAACAGTAGACCACAGCCTCGTGGAGATACATTGATGAATAGAAATTGGTTAATTTAATATGTAAGAATTATTTAATATGAAACCTGAGCTAATAGGCCACGCAATGATATAATTAATATAGTTTCTGTGTGATTATTTGGCTCTGTGCAGCCAAGAACAAATGAGTAGTATCCATTTATACCCTAACTAAGACAATCCTCAATTTTGCTTTGGAATATTTATTTTATTAATGTTGAATTTTAAGACATCTTTGCCAAGTTCATCATAAGTTATGTCATTTTTCTTTAAACATTTTTTTCACACAATGTATTTTGACCGTTTGTAAGTAGTTTCTCCCTGTGTTAAAATTGTCTTGCTGTTTTTTTGACACTGTCTTTCAGACAGCACAAGATTCTAAGGTCAATGAAGTACAGTTTATTGTTAAAATTGTCTTGCTGTTTTCTTGACATTGTCTTTCACACAGCACAAGATTCTAAGGTCAATGAAGTACTGTTTATCAGTGCATTCCTTTAAGGTTCAAGCCTTCAGTGTTATGTCTATAAAATTACCATGTTCATCAAGACTTTCTTTTACCTTTAGAAGATGTAATTTTTTTTTAAATTTTGGTCTATGATCATCATGAACAGGTGTTTAAACATGGTGTGAGGTCTGTCTAGATAATTTTTTCAAAGTATATCTCTAGTTGTTTCAGCATCATTTGATAGAAAGATAACCTCTGCTCTACTGTATTGCCTTTGTTCCTTTGTCAAAGATAGTCGCTGTTCACGATGATCTACTTTTGACTCTCTTATCTATTCTATTGATCTGCTTGTCCATTCTACTGCCAACCCCACATTATCTTGACCACTGTATCTTTAAGTAAATCTTTTCAAGGTAGCAGCAGGCATCTCAATTTATTCTTCCCCTTCAATTCTGAGTTCGCTATTCTTGGTATTTTGTTTCTTTATATAAATACTGTAACCAGCTTGGCAATACCCAGAAAAGAAAACAAACCTTAATTGTGTTGAATTTATAGTTCTAATTAAGAACATCTCAACAACATTTAGTTTTCTTATCCATTCTCATAGATATCTTTTATCCATTATTTTAAGGTTATTTTAACAAAATTTTATAGTCTTCTTGTCTATATTTTCTTAGACTTACACCTCTATTCTTGATTTGTTGGTGGAGGTAGTACAAATTGTAATGTAGTATTTAATTTACAATGCTGCATATTTAGTTTTGGAATATAGGAAGGTGATCAGATTTATATTATTGACACTATTTCCTGTAACCTTGGCTTTAGTTTCAAGAAAGATTTTGCCTCCTGATTCTTCCAGATTTTCTGCATAGATAATTGTGGTTTTTTGAGAACAAAGACATTTTGTCTTCCTTTCTAATTTGCATATAATTCATTTCCTTTTCTTTTTGTTGCATTAATTAGGCATTCTAGTATGACAGTCAAAAGTAGTAGTCAAATAGACTTACCTGTCTTATGAAGCAAAAAGAGAAAGCTTTAAATGTCACCCCATAAAGCAAGATGTTAGCTATAGAATTTTTGTAGAAATTCTTAATAAGGTTGATGAATTCTACCTATTTTACAAATTTGTTGAAAGTATTTTTTAGTCTCAAATGGAAGTTGGGCTGTTGTCAAATGTTTTCTCTATGTCATATTGTCATATGAGTTTTCATCTCTAGCCTGTTGATATAATAGATTATATTAATTCATTTTCTTATTTTCATAAGACATTTTATTGATATACAAAGAGCAATAAATATTTAATATTGATGACTTAATGATTTTCAATATATAACATACCTGTGAAATTAATACTATTTATAGCATAAATGTATCCAGGGTATGGAGAGAAATGGTTCCACAGTTAAGAGCACTTGCTGCTCTTGCAGAGGACTGAAGTTTGATTCCCAGCAACAATATCAGGCAGCTCCCAACCACCTTTAATTCCAGCTACAGGGGACCCAAAGCCCACTTCTGGTTTTCTCAGTAAATATATGCAGGTGTTCATAGACATACAGATACACATATAAATACCATTAAAATTTGTCTTAAACTAAGAATATAGCCATTCTCTTTAAAATTTCCTCCTAATTTATCATTTTTTGATGAGGATGTTTAATGTGAGACCAACTTTCTAAGCATATGTTTAAATATCTAATATAATACTGGTAACACTAGACCTGGTATTGTATACTAGATTTTGGCCAACTTATCTTTTGTAACTCAGACTTTGAACACTTTTATTCATATCTACCTCCATCATAGTCCTTAGTAATCACCTCTTTATTCTGTTTCAGTCATTTTGACTATTTTTGGACTTGCTGTGTGTATGATATTGTAGATTTCTAATTTGGCATATTGCAAACATCATTTAGCATAATCATTTAGCTGTGAATAAAGAATTTCTTTTAGGTTTTAAGATGAATAATATTAAACTGATTGATTAATATTAAATTGTATAGATTGAATTTTCTTTATTCATTTGCTGTTAATCTCCATGTAGCTTGTCTTCATGTTTGATCAATCACAAATGATGCTGAGCTGAGCATAATAGCACATCCATCTACAATTCTGTTTCAACTCCTGTTAGACCATATTGTCCTCTTGCTTAGATGCAGCTAGCATTTTCTTTGAAGTTGTGTATTTTAAGTTATTTAATGTGGTACCTCAGCCAGTTATATTATGTTTGTTTTCCATTCATTTTTGCTATTGTTATTTGTTTTATTATTTTTATTACTGTTGCTTATTTTATGACTTTTCAGGCTAGTTCCGTGTTGCCAGTATTTATTGTCTTTTGTAGCCACAAAAGTCTGTTCACTTAACTTGATGGACAAATGTTGAAAAGAGATATCTTTAAGTGTCTTGGACTAATAGTCCTCCTACCTTTCTGAGCCATTGTGTGTTGAAACAAGCATCAGTGTTCTAGCAGACAGTTAACATTTATGCATTAGCCTCCACTTTCTATTGTGTTGAGACTCCATGTTATTATTTACATGGACCAGTAAGGCCTTCTCAGGTCATTTCTTGGAAAATATAGAATGAGAGATAAAACAGTGTTTGTCTTTGTATGTCTGGTTTATTTCAGCCAATATAATATTTTCTACTTCCATCCATTTATCTGTGAATCTCATTTATCTTCACTGCTGAATATTATTCCATAGTATGCACACAACACATTTTTATTATTCATTCATCACTGAATGGACATTTAGGCTGCTTCCATTTCCTGACTGTTGTGAATAGAGAAGCAATGAGCACGACTGAGCAAGTATTTCTGGAGTAGGATGTTGAGACCTTTCGGCATATGTCAAGGAGTCATATAACTGGGTTATATGGCATATTACTTTTTAGCATTTTGGGAATTCTGAACACTGGTTTCCAAAGTGCCTACACCAGTTTGCAAGCTCCCCAAAGTGTATAAAGGTTCCTCTTCCCCCACATCCTCACCAATATTTGTTATCAGTTGTTTTCTTAATCTTAGCCATTCTGATTGGTATGAGATGAAATCACACTTGTTTCAATTTGCATTACTAATTGCTAAGAATGGTGGTTTTTTGAGATGTTTCTCGGTTATTTTTATTTCTTCTCTTAACAGCTCTCTGTTCTGATCCATAACTCCATTTTTAAATTGTGTCCTTTGTTTTCTTGATTCTTTTTTTATGAGTTCTTCCTATATTATAGATATTAATCCTCTGCCAGATATATAATTGGCAAGGATTCACTTCCATTCTGTAAAATTACTCTTCCATTGGTTTATTTTTTCCTTTTCTGAATAGAATTCTTTTAATTCATGAGGTCCCACTATTAATTGTTGACACTAATTCCTGAGGAAATGGTATCCTATTCAGAAAGTCATTTCCTTTCCCACACCAGAAGGGTACTATGTTTTCTTTTAGAAGTTTCACATTAAGGACTTTGATCCATTTGCAATTGATTTTTTTGCAGAATGAAATACATGAGTCTAATTTCACTCTTCTATATATAGACATTCAGTTTTTCAACCATCATTTAATGGAGAGTGCAGTGATATTTTGTTTATGTTCTAACAAATAAAGCTTGCCTGAAGATCAGAGTGCAGAGCTAAGCCACTAGAAGCCAGGAAGTGGTGGCACACACCTTTAAGCCCAGAACTCAGGAGACAGAAAGAAGTATCTCTGTTAGTTCAAGGCCACACAAAATTGGATCTGTCTAAAAGAGAAACAGAGCTCACAGAAAGGTAATCCCAGCACTTGGGACCACATGACTTTAATCCCAGCACTAGGGAGGTGGAAACAGGAGTAATATGGCGGGATAGAAAGAGGAATATAAGGGGAAGAGACAGGAGCTCAGTGTAATCTGAGATTTGGTCAAGACTGATGTAGTTGGGAGATGTAGTCTGAGAACAGCGTCACCTGATTGGTTTGAGCATTGGCAGAAGTAAAAGAACTCTCTAGTGGCTGGACTCTCTGCTTATTCGACCTTCAGCATTAACCCCTATATCTGATTCTGGATTTTTATTATTAAGACCAACTATAATTCATGCGACAGAAGGTGTCTTTTCTCTAGTGTTTTTGTTGTTTTACTTGTGGGGTTCTTTTTCAGAGTTTATGAAGCTATAGTTACATGGTTTCTTGGTCTGGCAGAAAGCACCAATCCAATATAAACACACGTGTTTTGTTACTGAACATGCATTCTGATATATATACAGTCACTGTATGCATATTAAAATCAACTTTGGGCTGGGGCTGATGGCACATTCTGAGGCAGCACGCTCACAAACAAGTTCAAGGCCTGCCTGAGCTGCAGAATGACTTTAAAACCAGCCTGGGCATCCTAATGAGAACGTGTCTCAAAGTAAAATGGAAAGAGGTATGAGTATTTATCTAAATAGTAAAGCAATTGCCTAGTAAGTATATGACCTTGGTTGAACCTCCAGTACCACAAAGGTTTGGGTTGTTTTGTATGTTTAGTTGGTTGGTTTGTTTTGTTTTAGTATGGATAATTTTATATTATGAAATAAATTGTTTATAAGTGTATATATTATTTAAATTTAAATTTTATTTTATTTTAATGTTTTAATTGAAATAGAATTATACCACTTTCCCACTTCTCTTTCTCCCTCCATACTCCCCCAGTTACTGCCCATTCCCCCACACTACTCAAGTTGATAGCATTTTTATCTTTAGTTGCATTAGATGTGTGTGTATGTATGTGTACAAATATGTATAAATAGAACCTGCTGAGTCTGTTTTTGTGGCTTGTGTGTATATGGTTTCAATACTGACCACTCCACATTGGACAACCAACAGAGGGAGTCATCCCCAGGAGAGATTAATTCTCCTTCTCCCAGCAGTCAATAGCTATCTGTCATTACCTGCCTAGGGGTAGGACACCATGAAAAAATTTCCCTTCCACATAAACATAGATACTGCTATTTTTCAGGTCTTGTTGATGCAGGCACTTCTAGGAAAGGCTGATTCACAGCAGACTTCCTAATATTCTGGTTTTTCTAATTATTCTAATAATTCTATGCTTTCTTTCAAGATGTTTCCTGAGCCATAGATGCTGGAGCTGTGATGTAGATTTATCTGCTCAGGCGAGGCTCCTCGTAGTCTGTTCATCTCTGCATTGTATCCAATTGTGGCTTTCTGTGATGCTCTCCATTTGCTGTAGAGAGATGCTTCTTTGATGAAGAATGCGAGCCACACTTACCTCTGGGTTTAAGTATAAGACTTAGAAGGCAATAAGGAATTATATTAGTCTAGTAAAGTAGAGGTAGTATGATGTGGGATTTCCCTCTGTATGATTACCATTGATATGCAGGACCCACAGAGAAATGACTGCTGAACTTGACTAAAAGTGAGGTGGTCCTTCAGGGTTCCTGATTCCTGAAGAAGTCTGCCAGATATTCTGCAGGACACAGAAAAAAGTGACTCACAAACTGCCAATATAGGCAGTACTGTCTTTGAGATTTCCTGCTTCATGAAAAAGTCTGCTGGATATTATGGGCTAGTAGGCTGAAGATGGATGTCCCATTGATACAGAAGAACTTTAGGTGACTGTCCAGGCAGCGAGATGTCTCTGTCAATTCTAGAGTTTTGGAGGTTGCTTACAATACACTTCCTCTTTTCTTAGGTAATACTATATCCTTCTGGAGTCTTTGATGGAGTTGAAGAATTTATAGTTATAGTTTTCCTTAGTTAAAAGACAAAGTAGATATAAATATTGTAACTGTAATTCTTGCTTTGTATTTGTTTTATTATATGTAATTTTACTATGTTAAAGTTAAAACCTTGCTTTTTATTTAAACAGAAAAGGGGAGGTGATGTGGGATTTCCTTCTGTATGCTGTGATTACCATTGATAAATAAAGGAACTGCTTTGGGCCTATAGCAGAGCTATATGTGAACAGAGCTAGGCAGGGAAAACTAAGCTCAATGCTGGGAGAAAGGAGGCAGAGTCAGCGAGAAACCATGTAGTCCCACTGGAGACAGAGGCCAGAAATTTAGCTAGTAAGCCACAATCACGTGGTGATACACAGATTAATAGAAATGGGTTCAAATAAGATGTAAGAGTTAGCCAATAAGAAGTTAGAGCTAATGGGCCAAGCAGTGATTTAATTAATACAGTTTTGGTGTGATTATTTCAGTTCTTGGAGGCTAGGACAAACAAGCAGAGAGCAGCCAGGAACCAACAAGCAGCCTCCCTCCAACAGTAGTAGATTCTTTTCTAAGGCCCATTACCTTACTAGCCTCAGGAAACCAACTAAATTTCTAGAACCAGGCATGATATCTTTCCTGTTGAGTGAGTCTTAAGTCCAATTAGATAGCTGTTATCTGCCACTGTCATGTGAGTGGCACCTATTGTACCTACATGCATGTGTATCTTGTTATGCTAGTGATTGTCAAGGTTCATAGGTGCTGCAGCAGGGTAGAACTGTTGAATTGCTTCTCTCCCTTGGCAATTTGCATAGTATTTCCTGGAACAATGGAAGTTAGACCCCAGAAAAGAAGCTTTCAGATCAGATCCAGCTCAAATCATCTGGGTCATGTGTCCTAAAAGGGTGGTGTCTTCAGCAATAGGGGCTCACCCTTAACCCCTGAGAGGAAATTGAGGGCTACCTTGATAATTTATATTGTTTTGAGAATCACATGGACTACTCTGACCAACCCTTTGAAAGTATGTTTCTTATCAGCCACTAGGGTTTGTGTTAGTCTCTGGTTCTTATGGGGAGCATTGTCAGCCCAGGTGACTTAACTTCCTTTAAGATATACATGCATATGCACACATACACACATGAGCATGCATGTGTATATGTGTTTTAGAATATATATTTTTTATATAAATTCTGTGTCAAAATTCCACATTTGACTCATTTTCTATGCCATACTTACAAGGTGATACATAAAAGAACAGTATTTCTTTAAAATGACAATTTCTAATAGAAAACTTAGAAATAAGATTTTCCTAGTTCATGGGGTTGGAAATATGACTCAGTGGCTAAGAACACTTGCTGCTCTTGCAGAAGATCTGAGATCTGTTCCCAGCACCCAAATGGTTGCTTATAACCCTCTGCAACTGCAGTTCCCAGAGAATCTGGTGCAATGCCCTCTTTTTTCACTATTTATATGTGGTACACAGGCAGACACAAAGGTAAAATACACACATAAAAACAAAATAAATGTTAGGAAATTTTAACAATTTTAAAAAAAACTCGAGAGTAATATTTAAACGAATATAAATCAGGGGAAGAGAGTTTTCCTAGAGATTTCTTTCAGGCAAGACAAATACAACTATTTTGGCTTGGTCTTGGTAGAGGTTAAAATCCATTCTGTTCTCTCTAGTTACTACAAGGATTCAAAACATTTTGATTATTGAATTTCTAGGTGTGAAGGATCTCAGGGCTACCAAAAATCTACAGAGTGGGTTAGAGTTTTAGTGAAGGTAAAATTGTCACAATTTTTCCTATTTCTATTTCTATCAAGATTGAGGTATTTTTCTTAAATAAATGCTTTGTGGATTGTTACAAGGCTTTGCTTAATTTCCAAAATTTTGAAAAGAATTTATAACATTTTTGACAGTTTTCTCAAGAATTTTCACAGCTTTCATGGGGGATTCGAGTCACGTGACTTTTTAAACACTAGCATATGAGAAATTAGTCTTAGGTGCTGATCATATTCGCATTCCCAAAACTATTCTTCTTAGTCTGCCATAGAGGCAAGACACTTGAAAACAAAATTTTCACTTTGATGGTAAAATTTTTCAGGTGAGATCAGAGACTGATTTATTTTGAAGGCTACCAAAACAAGACTTCTCAACTCATGCTCATTATTCAGGAAATACAGTAACCATGGGACCTATAATGTTTGTTCTGTCTGAGTACTGGGGAATGGTATTTTAAATATTTAAGCTGGTTTTCTCTAATTGTGTGTGCTGCTGTTACATACATGTTGTGATCATTGTCCTCTTTAATGCCAGCATGAAATCTTATCCAGATAACTGGGGCTTTTTTTTCCCCTACCCATTGGTCTGTCCTGTGACCTCTAGTTGCCTTCATTTTCACTTCATCTCTGTCTGTTCATCACAGTAAATAGCAGTCTCTGATTCAGTTCCTTATCCATAAACCCTGGCCTTAAAACTCAAGGTAACAAGGTTGGACAATCATAGGATTCTTTCCCCCTTTTTTTTTTTTCATCCCTCAGTGGCCACTTTCATTGGCTTATATGTTCTATCTTACTTTTCTTTGTTTCAAGCAGAAGGTTAGATACAATTCCTGTTACTTCATTTGGACCATAAGCATAAATCTGTTCTAGAAACTCTTTTAATATTCTACCACTTCTTTCTGATAGACAACCAATAAAATAAGAAATCTAGTCTTAACTTGAAGCATTTGCCAAGCCATAAGGTATAAAAGAATCACAAAACTCTTTTCCCATGGCCAATTTTAAGCTCTTAAAAATATATAATATTTCTGCAACAGAAGTATAGGAAAAATTAACTTCAAAAGCATAAATAACAGTAAAATGTGGCAAAAAGAAATAGGATCTGATATTTAAGTTACTACTTTGTTTTTACATATTTAAGTGTAAGTTTATATAATTTAATTTCAATAGTAACCAAATTGAAAAATCATTCTTACAAATTTAAAAATCAACTACATAGCCATCTGTATCATACAACTGCCTCTATGTCTGGAAATTAGAATCACTGTGGAAGTCAGTAACCAAGGAAGAGAATTCATTTATCTTTGTTCCCTGCTCACCAGGGTGTTTGGCTATCCTGACAAATACACACATATGCATTTCACTCTACAAAAATGAAATCTATTGTGGTAATACTTTGTTTGTGCTCTAACAAATAAAGCTTGCCTGAAGATTAGAGGGTGGAGTTAACTACTAGTTAACCAGAGAGGCCAGGCAGTGGTGGCACACACCTTTAATCCCAGCGCTTGGGAGGTGGAAGATTTAACCAGTCTAAAAGAGAAGCAGAGCTCACACAAAGGTGATCCCAGCACGTGGGATCTCACACCTTTAATCCCAGCACTAGGGGATTTTATTATTAAGACCAGTTATTAAGAATTCACGCTACAATCTATACAAAAACTTTTGAAATAAAAGTTTATTAAGATAGATCTGTATGTCTTTTTCGATTTCCAAGAGTCACTTTTCTTTTCTTTTTTTTTTATTTTTATTGTTAAAAGAAAAATTTACATTTACTCCCCTTGTTCCCGGCCCTCCCGCTCCCCCACTACCCCACTGCCCTCCCCCTGCTTCCTTATGATGGTGCAGGATACCTTGTCCTAT
>JAQHUG010000075.1:4967934-5006005 GCA_028555095.1 Dicrostonyx torquatus | reverse complement strand
GGAGCCTGTCCTGGAACTAGCTCTTGTAGACCAGGCTGGTCTCGAACTCACAGAGATCCGCCTGTCTCTGCCTCCTGAGTGCTGGGATTAAAGGCATGCACCACCACCGCCCGGCTGGATTATCAATCTTAACAGAAGACCCAAAACTCTGAATCTAACAAGATTAAAATCTAGGGGCAACACTTTAAGATACAAGCAAAGGCAATTTCATGAATATATGAACTCTACTCACTTAGGAAACAATGTCAATAATTGACAAGAGGGATTTTGAAAAAATTAAAAAACTTCCACGCAGCAGTTAATTGACTGAGCATACAAGCTATAAAATAGAAAAAAATTTCTAGCTATGTATCTGACAGGGGATTAATTTCTAAAATATCCAACGAACTCAACACAACTAAACAATAGAAAATCGTAAATCCAATCAGTAAAGGGGCTAGTGAAGTGAATGAACCATTCTCAAAAAGATGAAGTACAAATGGCTAGTAAATATTAAAAAGGTTTTCAACCTCACTAGCCATCAAAAATTCAAATTAAAACAACTTGGAAATTATATTTCCTCCCAGTCAAAATGGCAATCTGTGGGGAGAGGATGACATCCCGAGTGAATGTGTATTGTTGACATGTCCACAGTCATGGCCAGGACCCCAGTGCCTTAGAACCATAGAAATGGTAAGCCCTTCTCTGGGTGGGGCTCAGGCCCTCCCATGGTCTGAGTACAGATGATGACAGTGTATAGGAAAAGTATCAACCACATCTTTCTCCTTTCATGTGACTGCAGGCTGAGTTGCTCCTCTACTGGGCACGCCTACCAATGGCAGCTAACCTATGTCCTCACTCAGCTGTATATAATAAGCTGAGTTTCCAGGCTGCAGATGCATCTCCATCAGAGTACAGGACCCATTCGACTCCAGGTTTTTTCAGTGTGTGTCTGTCATTTCTCCCCTCCATCCCAGTCAGATCAATTCCAAAGTCAAGCAGGTCACAGCAGCCAGTCCTTAAGAAAGTAACTGACTGGACTGGAGAAATAAAGCTGTAGTTAAGAGCACTTGATGCTCTCCCAGAGGATCCAGGTTCGATTCCCATCACCCATGTCACAGAGCCCACACCTGCCAGATCCTTCTAACCCCTCCTAACAGCAAACCTGAGCCAACCTTTTACTGCCTACCATAGGTAGAAATTTGTGACATCAATTGCATTATTCTAAAAAGAAACTGATGAATGGATTTGTTCCCATCCTGTGAATTTCTGAATTTTTTTCCATGTGATTATTTCGTGTCTGGGCGGCCAGGAAATGAACAAGCAGCCTCCACCAACATTCTAAGCTGTAAAGAAATGTAAAATAAGGAAGGTTTCTTCTACCAAAATGAGAGAGTGTGAGTATATTTGTTGTGTAAGCATCATGCAACTTTGTAAAAATCCACAAGGGCAAAATCTTCCCGGGATCTTAAATGGCATACTAGTCTCCAAACACAACAAGAAGTGAAGCCTTGGAAGGTCTGCAGAGAAAACTCACAAAAAGGTTTCTGCTTCAATCACTGCATCTCATTGACAAAATAATCTTCCAGTAAAAGAGAAAAGCCTGAAATGTGGAATCCAGAAATTTGGATTATGATCCTGACTCTACCACCTATTAGTGCTGGAGTTTAAGAGTCATTTATTTCTATGATGCTAAAAATCCTCAAGGCAGATGATGACTCTGTGATGTAGGCCAGGAGAAGTGAAAGAATTACTGAGACAATGTATGCAAAAGAAATTGGTTAACTATAAAGCTCTAAGAAAAATAAAAGCCTGCTGACTCTAGAGACATTCCAGCTGGGAGTGCCAGTGGCCAAGAGGGACTTTTCTAATGAGAGACACAAAATCCCAAAATAGCAGAATTCAAGAAAATCTGAAAATAAATAAAAAGCTCCACAGTGCACAATACATTACAAAAGTCACAGAATTTCATTTGCTGAACTGCTTACTATAAAAAGTCGTAGCACAATGTGTCTAGCTAAATGCTACTTCAGAAAGATTCAGGTCAACTGACATTAGTCAAGTGACAACTCCATGAATCACTGGTGATGTTCAGATTACACCAAGCTGTCTGCTAGGAAAAAAAATATGAGGAAGCCATTAATTTATGTACACAAATGGAAAACAATTTAGCTCATCGGTAGAATTTGGCCTATTTCAGGGTTTTTCATTATAAATTTCTCCTAGAACTTTAGTGACTACAGCATGGACTTGAGGTCTCATTGGCGACTTGGTTTGTTTTTTATTATGGTCTCATACTTGTGTTCCTATTTTAAAGTGCTGGTAAGAACTTCCTATAGTCATATCAGAGTATATTACATATTGACGCAATTTTACCTGCAAAAGATACTTCCCAACAAGGAAACTGGTGGGACAAAGGACAGGAGATACAAGGCAAGGCAACTGTAACCCAAAATAGTCTGTGAGAGAGGAAAAAAAACTGAAAAGAAGCCAAAATTTGCAGCCAAGAAGAACAGTTTACATCATCATTTAATGAAGAGAACGGGACACAAACTGGATAGGTAACTAGAAATATAACAGAAGAAGAGGAGCCAGGATACAAAACACTCGGTAAGCAGGCCGTTGCACATGTTAGAGTCTGCTATTTATATAAGGTTGTGTGCATACTGAAGAACTAAGAGAAATGCATAAAAAAATGGAATAAGCCTACATCAGTAATTATGTGAGGCCTATAGAGAGCATCCTGACTAATACATGATCTGCCATCCAGATGTGAGAAATGCTGAAGTTATTGGTGGATGACAGCAATATAGGTTACATGTATAACAGATAATAGGCATAATATTCATTCTTGAAACGGACAAAAGAGGAAACTATCTCTTCCAACAAAGTAATCCTTAGACTCAAGTAGAAGAAAGACCTTGCCTGATTCCCCTTATGATGCAAATCAAAGGTCACCATTAAGACGGTGCTGACCAAAATGACTGCTATTTCTGGAAGTCAGCACTGAAAAGCTGTAGTCACAAACCATAGAAAATCTGAGTAATCCCTTCTTTCAGGCCAGCTCTGTTCTACCTTTGCAGAAGGCTCATGATATTAGACTGAATTCAGTGCAGGAGACGGGGATTCTGTCTGGATTATCTAGTATACACGGCTTGAATATTTGCCTTCAAGATTCCTATCTTTTGGCCTGAATTATCCCATTTGCCCTTCTGTATCAAGTATGTAAATGACTGATTTATGTGCAGTACCCTCATTCTCACAGCTCCTTTAGCTTCCTATTTAAATCGTACCCAACCTTAAAGAGTCAACCCAGGCTCTAGTATTCTACTTATTTTCCTAACTACTACCCCCAATACCGCAACTTAATAATATTAACCTCTAGGATGTTATTTTCGGAAAGCTATGCTCAGGGCATTGACCTCTGGTTTGTTTTTTTTGTTTGTTTGTTTTTTGTTTTCTTTAAGATGTGGAAAAATTTCCTGGGATAGTAGTAAAGATGTAGATGCTTGGCCACTGGGAGTAGCATCAGGAGTTCAGGCCATTCTTGTCCACACAGTAAGTTTAAGGTCAGCTGGGCTAACCTGAGACACTGTAGTAAAGCAAAAAAAAAAAAAAAGGTAGAAAAACGAACTGTTAAAATCTGCTACTCATTTTGTAATATCCTACTCTGAAAGAGAGATGATTCTTTGTGACTATGGGGAATGATAGGCCATCAGTTGAAGGGCTCCAAATGTTTCATCTTCACAAGATCAAAGTTACAAAAGTTGAAAACTCTTAAACATGTGTCATCCACACCAAAGTGTCCATTTGTTAAAGCAGCACAGATTCTTGGAACGTCTGAGAAAAAAAGAACTTGAACTATCATTCACACTGAACACGAAAAAAGCAGGGTTAAGTTTTGTTTCCTGGGATTTCTTGTGTTTTTCTCCCCATATAAAAACCACTGTTGATAAAGGAAACCAATATTAGGACATTCATCAGCATGTAGTGAGAGTTTTTTATAATGTCCCTGGTAATTTGACTTCTGGAAAGCTGTACTAGAAAAATAATTGTGAATATATATAAAGATTTTAATATATAAATATATATATATAATGTCAAACACTAATTTATAACAATAAATGTAAATGAATGCAACCTTAAACGTCTTTAAAATGGAGAATAGTCAAATTTATTAAGAATAATGAACTATTATATAGCCACTTAGGTGTGTTAGCATGCGACTGTATGAAACACATTATTTCAATTTTAAATTGAGGCCACTCTCCTACAAGGGAAAGTGATGCTGAGCATGGAGATACAAAAAGTGTTAATGTCGGAAGTGATGTAGGAAAAGTTCCTACAAAATATTAAGTAAAAACACTGGGTAAGAAAACCTGTGTTAAGAATGAACACATTAACAATACACAGAGGGGAAAGATAAAGGGGTCTTTTAAATATCATTTGAATTTTTATGAGAAAGTGTTCACAAATTACTCATATGCGTACGTTTTTCTAATTTTTTATTTTGAAATAATTTCATAGATATAGAGAAGTTGCAAAAAAAAAATCTAAAAGCCTCCCACGTACCCTTTGCCCATATCCTCTAGTTGTTACTACAATTAGTAAGAAGTCTTTCCACCCCATTTAAAGAGACTTTGACAATAAACTCCCATGTGAACATTGTCACTTCGGATTTCCAAGTTAAGGGGTAATCGAAAGACAACACCGATTTGTCATGACCTACACAATCAAGGATAAATGCAACTCTCAGCCTAATATCCAGGTGCCGGACTTTAACCAATTATACTGCCTTCTAGTTTCTACAGTCAATGTCATTGCTTTTTGTCTTCCCTTGACTGCTTCAAAGAATATCATGAAGACATGGTGATAATGAGTTCCTAGCAAGAGATTTAAAGTCCCCTGTGCAGCAGGAGTGACATGAAGGAGAAAATATGTAATTTTGCTCAAAGTGAACAGTATTGACTTAATCTAGCTGCCGCTGGTGTGACAAAACTTCCCTGGACATTATCAAGTAGAAGAAATATCCTACATGGATAAGAGTACTGCATACAAACCCAAAGCATAAAAAATGCATTATGCAAATCAAAGGACCCAAATTTGATTATATATGCCATATAATTTTTTGTCGACTTGGAAGAGTCTTCTTTACTATATGCATTTCAAAGGTGAAGGACACATTTAGGTCAACAAGCATGAAAACATCCTATTCCTCCAGAATCCAGTATCATATCATGAGCATGTGTCTGTTAAGTGTTTAAAATGTGGCTGGGTACTAGGGAATCTGCATGGGACCAACTCAAGCCCTCTGCAGGTGTGTGACAGTTGTATAATTTTGTTTGTTTGTGGGGCTCATAGCAGAGGTATCAGGACCTGTCCCATGGCAATTAAGCCAGTTTGAGGGAACTATTCTCCACGCTGGGTTGCCTTGCCCAGCCTTGATGAGGTTAAATGAGCTTGGTCAAGCTCAGCTTGATGTGCCATGCTTTGTTGATGCCCATGGGAGGTCTGCCTCTTTCTGAACAGAGATGGAGGAGTAGTGGATGGGGGAGATATAGAGGAGAGGCAGTGAGAGGAGAGGATAGGAGGAGAGGAGGGAGGGGAAACTGAGATCAGGATGTTAAATAAATGAAAAATTTTAAATAATAACAAATAAAAACATTGGTATAAGAGCGGGGCTGAATTATTTGATTAATTTAAATATTCACCTGTGGTTTATGGCTACTATACTTGAAAACAGAGATCTAGACCTTTTTCCATCCTCTATTGAAAATTTCTCAGGGAGGCAGGCAGACCTCAGTGAGTTCAAGGCAAGCCCAGTCCACAAAGAGAGTTTCAGGATAGCCACCAGGACAGTCACATAGTCAAACCCTGTCTCAAAAAAAAAAACCCACAGGAAAAAAAAGAAAGAAAATTTCCCAACAGTTCTAATCCCTTTCTGTTCTCTATGATGACTACATCTACTACCAACAGCACTAGATGTTTTTGACAATGATGGTGGTCCGTCTCAGATGCATATTACATACATTTCGGGAGCTGTTTTAAAATGTTAATATAAGGGAGTGGATGACCCAGGCATGGGTACTTTTTGTTTATAACACTCTTCAAATGGTTCTAATGTACAGCAAAAGGTGAGAACCTTTGAATAACATACAGCTGCTGGGAATTCTATCTCTGTACTTCTCAGTGCTTAGTTTCAAATGTTGACTAGATTTCTCCTTCAAACATCTTAAGATTTACCTTTCGTTTCCCTTGTTCAAATCCTTCAAGCTGTAATCACTGGATTTCTGCACATTTAATATTTATTTTTCTATTTGTTTTAAAATAGTCTTTGTTCCTCAATTCATCATTACCTGCTTTTCTCATTTCCTTTTCTGGGTATTTTACATTATTTTCTCCCTTCCTCCTTTCCCTCCTTCTCTCCTTTCCTCTCCCTATATATTTGTATCTCTCTATCTCTTTCTGTTTCTCTGTCTCTGTCTGTCTCTGTCTCTCTCATTTTTTGACCCAGGGTCTCACTATGCAGCTCTCACTGTCTTGGAACTCACTATGTAGACCAGGCTGGTCTCAAGATCACAGAAATCTGCCTGCCTTTGCCTCCTATGTTCTGGGATTAAAGACGTGGGTCACCATGGCTGGCTCTAGTTGTTTTCTTAATATCTACCTTAGAATTTACAGTTAGTATCTTTGCATATTTCTCGAATGTATAGATTAATTTTGTCTATTAAATGTTGATAGGTCAATCTTTCAGATACTCGATGTTGATTTTTGATTGGAGGGAAAGGGTGTGAGTACAATTCAGCAGTAACCCAGGAAACATGCAAATGGGACTTCTTGCTGGGTCTGCCTGAGTGCTGAGGCAGCTGTGCTTCTCTAGCTGGGCCTGGGAAATGTGAGAAGTGAGAAAGAAGGCAGGAAGGAATCCAAGTTGGTCACCAGGCTGGGCTGCATGATCAACTTAAACTGGGCCTTCTGGTAATGTGGGGATGGCACAGGTGAGTGGGAATCTGGGCCAGTCATGGCTCAACTAGTGGGCAAAGTGCATGAGCAGAGCGAAGCCTGAGAGACTGGAACCAGTGATAGCAAGCAAGGTTCTAGGGAATTTACCAGTCCAGGCCAATGTATATGCTGGGTGAATGGAACTTGGCCTGGAAGTGTAACACAGGGAAAGTTAATTTCTGTTGGCTTGATTAATGGCTAGTGGAGTGACAATTGGAATTCCTTAGTGTGCCATTCTTTATGGTATCTTTCCTTCACTTTGCTCAAAATTTTCATATAATTTTATACACTTATCATTCCATTTAAATGTCACTTTTGCCCAGTTCTGTATAAACCCTGAATATTGATACTTTTTAAGATATATATCCTAGTATGGAAAATTTGAATGTATATCCTAATATGGGAAATTATATTTTTTAGATAAAATCTGTCTATTCAGTAACATGTTTTCCTATTCCCTTAGGCCTGATTTATACTCTCCAATAAATTTATTACATGACTAGTATTCTTTTTTGTTAAGTTTATTCCTAGGGATCCTTACATGATGTTCCTATGATGAACTGGATGTTTTCATGGAAATGTCTAATTGATGGTAATAATTTTCTTGTATTTTGTCACCTCACCAAAATTTCTTGTATTTCTAAAAGACTTTTGTTAGTTTCTTGGATATTTTCTTATATATGTATATTCTGTGTATATAATTGTTTTTTATTTCTGTCCTTTAAGATAGTTTCATTAGCTTCCCAATATATTACTCAGAATTTAAAATTCTGAATACCAGTAGTTACAGTACCATCTCTTCTTGGATTTTAATGGCTATGAGTTTAATATTTCATAAATTGTTGAATTTTTATTAATTTGGAATAATAAATTTTGTATATTTTACTTACTTTATAATTTTACTTAGATTTTCTTAAGTAAATGAGTGCTGAATATTTGATTCAGAATTCTTGAAGGTTTTGTCATGATTAAAATTGTTATATAGTTTTGATTTAGGGGCATTTTCATTAGGTTTGAACATTAAGTTATTCTAGCTCCACAGAGTTAATTTGAGAGTGCTCATTCTTTTTGTGATCTGAAATATTCTTTTTTGAAATATTCTTAATATCAAGAAATCAGGTGTCTTTTTAAAGTTCTATACACAGATATAAAATCATCTGAACTGAGTGGCTTTTAATAGGTAGATATTTCAGACTATTATAATGGAACTATTGTTCACATTTTCTGCCTCAGAGGTTTCAATTTGGTAATTTATATTTGAGAAATGCTATTATATGAGTAGTGTTTTTAGTTCTTTTAAAAAAATTGGATAAAAGTAGATTAGCAAATGGGAGCTATCATCTCACACCTAGAAGTACAGAAGTTGAGCGAGATTCATGAGGATTAGTTCAAAGACCTAATTTAGGGCATGCTTACCATGTATGCTACATGGTTTAATGTCTGGTTTTCTGCACATAATAGCTGCTGAAATCTTTGGTTTCCTGTGCAAATGGCATTTGGGAGGGGAAAGGAAATAATCTCTTAGAGCATCTCATTGGTCAGAAATATTTCAATTCCCCAAATCTAGCTTTCTGCCTCTGCAAAGAAACAAAATTACCAATATTGTGTTAGCTTTGTAGTGATTAAGACTCTACATATGGTGAGGGACTTGCTTCTTGCATAAGGGCATGACTTTATGGTGGTGACATACATACAAGCAAAAGCAAGGTCTTACCAACAGTGCATTTCCCTATTTATCTCTACTATGTTATGTAGTATATCCATGCATATTTATTGAGAACCTACTATGTACTTGCTTCTGAGAAATGTCAAGTAAACATAATGTATAATGTTATTGTTCATATGATATTTATATGAAAGAGCTAACTGCTTAAATAATAAATAATATGTGTCCAATTAAAGAAGCTTCTCCAATATGGAGACAGAGATTCTCTGACCTATTGGTACAGAAATATGTCATTGGGAGTCAGTTATTGATATGTTCCTTTAGCAGAATAATAGCATTTGGTTTTCTACTAGGCCTCATGACCAATCTAGCCACAGGTCCTTGTTCACTTAAGCAGTATCAGGTTTGGGTTCCATCTCATAGAGTGGCCCTTAATCCTAATCAAAAATGATTGGTTGCTATCATAGCATTAGGAAACATAATATTAATTCCAAATAAGGAGATACTTGAAAAGAGAAAAACATGATTACTATCATGGAAACATGGAAACATCAAATACTTCCAGACTATCAGTGGAAGAAAAAAATGGGTTTTTGGACATTGCTCTAGAGGGAGCAAGTGCTGGGACCTGAAAATTGTAGGCATGTGATTTCAGAAAGAGAGAAATTAGTTTCCTATCAGTACAGGTACCCCTTAATCACATGGTCATTATCAAGGACATAGTCACAGGAATGTTTTCATTTGAATGGAGCATATTATAGATGACCTGCTGAAAATTTTGCAGGAGAGTAGTCATATGAACTTTGTAGTAGGGAGGAGCAGCGGGCTGCATCCCGCCGCCTGGCTAGCTTAACCCCTGAAATAAACCACATGGAAATTGTATTAATTAAATTACTGCTTGGTCCATAAGCTCTAGCCTCTTATTGGCTAATTCTCACATCCTGATCTAACCCATTTTCACCAATCTGTGTATCACCACGAGGTCATGGCTTACCAGTAAAGATTCTAACCAGCGTCAGTCTCAGGCAGGAGCTTCATTGCATCTGCCACACTGCCCTTCTTCCTACTAGAATACAGTTTTGTCTTCTCTGCCTATCTAAGTTTTGCCCTATCAGGCCAAGCAGTTTCTTTATTGATTAACCAATGAAAGCAACATAAATACAGAAGGACCTCCTATACCATTTCCCCTTTTCTGTTTAAACAAAAAAGAAAGACTTTCACTTTAGCATAGTAAAATTATATATAACAAAACAGTTATCAAGTAAGAATTACAGTTACAATATTTATATCTATTTTATCTTTTATCATAACAAAAGAAAACTATAACTAGCTATCTATTTTTAACTCCATCAAAGACTCCAGAAGGATATAATATTACCTAAGTAAACAAGAAGTAAGCAACTTCTAAAACTCCAGAAATGGCAGAGACATCTCGCTGCCTGGACAGTCACCCAAAGTTTTTCTTTACCTTTGGGGTATCTATCTTTGGCCTTGAGGCCCATAGTATCCAGTAGACTTTTCAATGAAGCAGGAAATTTTAAAGATAGTTCAGTCACTTTCTTTTGTATCCTGTAGAATGTCTCGTAGACTTTTATGAAACATGAACCCAAAAGGACCATCTCACCTTTAGGCAAGTTCAGCAGTCCTCTTTCTGACGGTTCTTTGTGTCCATTTAAGCAGTCCAGGCAAGAGCAGTTTCTTGCCCAAATGGCTAGCAAACTCCATAAGGAGCCTCTTCGATGCCCATCTTCCTCTTGAAGTAGATTGGTGTTGCCAGGAGCAAACATGTCTCATTGTCATGAAAAGTCCTATGTTATTAAAACATCTTAAATGTCATATTTTGTAGTCTTTGAAAGATATGAAGAATGCCTATCTGAAATATATCTATGTATATCTAGAAAAATCTAACTAACTACAAATTGACTATTATAGATGATTATTCATTAACAACCTATATTTCCTAATTATACATTGCATTTTTAAGTAAACTGCACAATCACAATACCTTAATCAAGAGCAGAAATATACATATAACAAGATTGACCTTAAATTTATATCAATAAAGCAAAATTTATACCAATGTAAATTATTCATCTCTATATCATATCCCCCTTTAAATGTAAAAGAACATTTATAACCAATATTTGGGAATATGAATAAAGTTATTTCTCTCCAAACTTCTTCCTGCTGTATGGGGGCACTGTTAATCAGGACTTTTATGTAGTATCCTGTATGCCAGGTTCATCTCAGTTGGCAGTTGAGTGAAGTAATTTGCTGAAGGTGTTCATGGTGATCTTTCAGTAGGGCATGGTCTATCATACCATGTTGGTATAGAAGCAATTCATGGGGTCTCATATTCTGTGAAAACAAAAGAAGAACCTCCTTTCCAAAGCACTATAACCTTAGACCCAAATTTGGAAGTCAAGATACCTTTAGAACATACCTTAGAGCAGACCACACAATGAAATGTCTCTCTATATTTAGCTCCTTCACAGTCAAAAAATTTTAAAAAATCAATAATACACATAGTCCAGATTCTCTGTGAATTTTCATTTTTATGTGGCTTATTTTTTATGACTTTACTTTGTCTCTTTAAAGACTTTACCCATTTTTTTAAAGCATTAACTTTATTTTATGATTATATACTCTTTATTTCTTTTCTCTTTTAAGCCTACTATGTACCTTTATTAAACAGTGTGACCCATTTAGGGGTCTTTTATGTCTGAATCTGTCCTATTGTGAATCTGTAATTCTTTACTATCCAGGAGCACTTCTTAAAATGCTAAGCACTTCTTAAAAACCTTAAGTTGTGCCATGTAGGGTACTGCCTATTTCCTGCCCAGACTAAACCTTAACTGTGCTGTTATTATGATATTTACAGTAGTTCCTGCCTGAGATCAGCACAGTTCAGCATGGTGGAGCCACTCCTGCCTCAGAGCCATTTGGTGTCCCTAAGCCATGCACATTTCCAGGCACACAGAAGTCCACATTGTCATCAAACAATCCATAGCACTTTACTCACACACACAAAAAAACATCCAAATTCTCTGTCTTCCACAAGAGACAGAGGTTGCACTGGTGTCACAGCCCAGAAACTGGTATTTCAAAACCGTCACTTTCTAGTAGACCTGATCCCACCACCTACCCAGGCAGGGAGCACCAAGCCACAGACATGTTCTGAGGTACTTTGTTTCCAACCCCAAGTGGGCACACAAACATCCGTGTCCACAAATGTTCCATAGCCGGAGATTGCACCAGTGTCAGGGCCCAGTAAGCCTCATTTTAAAATGGTGCAGCTATTTTCCTACTGCTATTGCTGAGTCAGTAAATCTCTCTGTGGCATGCCCCCAGTAAACAGCAAAAAGCTGTGTTAAACTTTATCTTTCTCTCCTTTTTAAGCCCTCTGAGGTTTTTAAGTGGATTTAGTCCATCATGTTGAGGCACTAATTTGTAGTAGGGAGGGGCAGCAGGCTGCGTTCTGCCACCTGGCTAGCTTAACCCCCAAAATAACCACACGGAAATTGTATTAATTAAATTACTGCTTGGCCCATAAGCTCTAGCCTCTTGTTGGCTAATTCTCACATCCTGATCTAACCCATTTTCACCAATCTGTGTATCACCATGAGGTCATGGCTTACCGGAAAAGATTCTAACCAGTGTCAGTCTCAGGCAGGAGCTTCATGGTGTCTGCCACAATACCCTTCTTCCTACCAGAATACAGTTCTGTCTTCTCCACCTATCTAAGTTTTGCCCTATCAGGCAAAGCAGTTTCTTTATTGATTAACCAATGAAAGCAACACAAATACAGAAGAACCTCCTACACCAGAACTTGACAGAGAATGACTATTGTTTTATTACTTTTCATGTTTAGAAGGTTTGAACTGAGAGTGGTGACTTACATCTATAATTTGAGCATTCTAGAAGCTAAGGTAGAACAATGAGTAAAAGGTCAACTTGAACTCCATAGTGAGATCCTGCTTCAAAAGTCCAATAATGAAATGAAATAAAAGTAGGAATTGAGCAAAATGGTAGTTGGAAAGAAGCCAAAATGCTCTGACAATCAACACCCCACAGCCCTCCTCTGACTAATTTACAGAAGGGCTTTGGTCTATGAAATACACACTATAGACATCACAATGTTTGGCATACAGCAAGATTCATCGATAGGTATCCATACTTTAGGTGGCAAAAATGTACCATTAAATTTCTTTGCATCAGAATGTCAATGAAGGTGTGTTCTATTGGATACTTAACATGGATAATGGCAAGAGGTCACAGAGTTCCAATAGTAAAACCCCAATTCACCTTGCACACAATCTAATCAGTGTGCGGGTACCAGATACCTCTGAAGAAACTAACTTTTAATTAGGTGGAAAACCAGACTATATTCTTCACAGAAAAAGACCTGTGCTGGGCAGTGATCTGGGTTGGGATTTGGCAAGTCGACTTTGTACTCTGGCCTTCTGCCCAGTCCATCGATTTAGCTCTTTAAATCACATGATTTAATCCCACAAATGTCACAGATGCCATTAGACAAACTCCTTTGGCCAGCGTCAAAGGAAAGAGAGAACATGATAAGCCCTCTGAGACAGCTTGTTAGAGAATTCTTATTCTTTCATGCTTGGGGAACTCCACTGGCAATGGGCTTTACTGGCAGAATGGTATGAAATACAGGCTGGTTTTGTTTTCTTCATTTAAGAACAGATCTCAAACTCTTGCCTTAAGTTAATGAGGGGCAATCCGGCAAGTCTAAAGGTAAAGAGCAACAGGAAGGAATCTTCCCAATAACAGTTCCTTAAGAGACCCCAGACACTCCCGTCATCAGTTCCTTAATTCCTTAATAATGGCAAAGAGAGACTAGTAGCAAGCATATGGAGAGGAGATCGGTATCCACCTGAAGTGAGGAAAAAGTTACGAGGGTCACGTGACTCCAATGGTGGGATCTAGAAGAGTTCAAAGAGTGTAGCAAGCCATTAAGCATCTGCATGGGCCCGTATATCAGCAGGTAACACAGGAAAGCGGCTTTTGTTTCCTTTTCAGCACATAGTGTAGAGCTAAGTGTGGCTACTTAGAAGAGGTTCCCAAGAACAGATGGAGATACCCACATCCAAACATTAGGCAGAGCTCAGGGAATGCTGCTGAAGATGAGGAGGAAAGATTGTAGGCACCAGAGGTCAAGAACTTCACAAGAAAACCCACATAATTAATTAACCTGGGCTAATAAGAGCTCACAGAGTCTGAACAGTTCAGCGAGCCTGCATGGAACTGACCTAGGCTCTCTGAACATATATGTAACAGTTCTGTAGTTTGGTCTATTTGTGGGACTCCTAACAATGGGACCATGGGCTATCCCTAGGATTTTAACTGGCTCTTGGGAGCCTATTTCTCATACAGATTTGCCTTGCCCAAGCTGGGGGGCGGGGGCAGTGCTTAGTCTTACTGTGACTTGATATGCCATGGTTTGTTGATACCCATGGGAGGCCTGGCCCTTTCTGAACAGAAATGGAGATGGAGTGGATTGAGGGGAGTAGAGAGGAGAGGGGAGAGGGAATGGGAGGAGAGGATGAAGGGGAAACTTCAGTCAGGTTAAAAAATCAATTAATTAAATTTAAAAATGATATGCTCATAAAAAAGAGGTTCCCAAGGTCAGACACAAGGCCTCTCCCTTTTCCCTTTTTCACATCTTTCCTGTCCTTCTAGTCACATAAACTTTTATTTACAAGATAATAACATTTCTAATGGTGGGATGCATGTAAAGCTATTGCCAGATTTTAGCCATGTGCTTTATTATTGTTTCCAGTGGCTGTTTTAGAGATTTGGGGGCTTAATGCAAAAAAATCTGTAATATTATAATCTCAAACTAAATTCTGGAGGTGAGTTTTTCAATTTAAGGATTCTATGAGGACTCTCCTACCACAGTTTACTGCAAACAAAACACAGCAGATTAGTTCAAATGTAAGAGACAACATGAAAAGCTAGACTATGGTTTGACTATATATCTATCATTCAATTATGTTTGCTTCAAGCCTCAAATTATCATGAGTTTTGTGTCATCTTCCTTTATGATTTTAATTCACGTACCTAGCATCTGGCACATAGTAAGAATGTAATGGATGGCACTGCTTGCTGCGTTCATTACTATTAGAAGCAGTTGTAGTGATGGTGCAGTCCCAGCACCTGGCACAGTGCCCAGAAAACATTAACTATTCAAAACTATAATAATTATTATTATATCTTTATTGCCCAAACTTCCAACATAATGCCTGGCACATAATAGGGAACTGAATGCATTTTTCCCATCAATTTCATTTTTGCCTGGGATACATGTATCTTCTGTTTCCTCCACAGTGGTACCTTGGTAAGATGGTCATAGAGCTCCCTAGAATGCTCATCCAGTTTTTCATCTATTGTGGCTTTTTAAGAGTCGAAAATCTTTAAGGTCATTACTCAGCTGGGAAAACTGAGGTTATGAATTACACCTCTAATACTTGTATTTTGCTGTAGCTTAAAAAATAGCCTTTCCTGCTCTCCCCAACAATCTCTCAGCCAAGCCATGATCAATCTCATCACTTATAGTCTTCCTTCTCTGGAGCAGAATAGCCCTCACATTTGTATATTTAATTTATCCTCCCAAAAATTAGCACAAGATTTGTGCTCCATGAACCCCTTTCCAAGGCCTCCAGTCCTTGCTGAGATCACAAAGCATCATATTAGTGCCACCTACTTAGTACTTAAGTCTGCTAACTTCCAATTGGTTTTGTTCCTTAAATGCCTATTTAAACTATTACCTGCGGTGTTCTAGACCTATGTGAGTGCTGGGAATAGAGGTCTAAGTCCTGCTATCCTAGTCATAGGAAGACAAATGTGTAGATGGCATCACTGAAGAAATGTGATTGACCTACCAGTAGAGAATGGGAAGACTGGCTGAATTCCTGCAGGCACTGGGTAAAACTTTTGCAGAGAACAGAATTTATGACTGAGGAGGTATTGAAATACGACGAGAAGTTGGCTAAGCGGAGAGAATAAGATGATGCCCAGATGCAAAGAGCTTGTCAGAAAAGAACAAGTTCAGAACATGGTTCAATATGGCTAGAACGCGAGAAGGGATGAAAAGAGATAATGAAATAGTGTGGAAGGTTGGCTCATTTATTTATCGAGTATCAATCTAGGACCCAGGTTGTGCCAGTCACTGAATAGGGAGTGGGCAGCAGAAAACCAGGACCTGGTACAATTCTTGCACTTTAGCTTTAAGGCTATTTAGAAAGAACAATGAACTGATAAGACAAGTATGTAGAAATTTTGGTAAGCATTAAAGAGGGAGAAGACAGGGACGTAGAGAGAAGGGATCTGTAGGGACTACTTTAGAGAGCAGTGAGAGGGCAGCTCCGGGGCTGATATATTTGTAGAAACTAAAAGATGGAAGATGGTAAAAAAAAATGATTTAATTTGGAATCAAAGGTCTCTGAGTTGGAAAAATCTTGGCATCACAGAAGAATCAAAAGAGTCATCATGATGTTAAACATTTGTGGCTAGGATGAGTAGTTTAAAAAGTAAACAAGAGCCAAGACTCTTCAGGCCTTATAAAAGGTGTTAATTCCATTAGAAGACTAGCTGGAGGAGCTGAGGTGCTCAGTAAGTAAAGTGCTTGCCATCCAAGCATGGGAACCTGATTTTACATCTCCAGGTACCCACATTAAAAAAAAAAAAAACTGAGCATGAGTATGCACGGGTAATATCCCAGCACTTAGGAGGCAAAGAAAAGAGGACCTCTAGAATTTGATGATGTGACGGTCTAATCAAATTCATAAGTTCAAGGTTCAGTGAGATACCCTGTCTCAAAATACAAGGTGGATGGCCACAGAGTGAGACACCTGATATTAATCTTGGTCCTCCATATGCACACGTGTACACACACACATACACACACACACACACACACACAGAGAGAGAGAGAGAGAGAGAGAGAGAGAGAGAGAAATTAAGAAATCATGAAAGATTAGCAAAACAGAATCAGATTTGTGCTTCATAGAATAAATTAGGGGTAAACTAGAAGTAGAGGGGAAAATAGTGGAGTCAGGCTGATCAGAAACTCCAACATGTCTTAGCAGTGCAGGTGAAAATGGTGAAGGCAGGGTCTGTTCTGCCATCTTAACCCCACCACAGGGATTAGCAGATACCTGTCACACTGAAAGTGCTTCAGTCAAGTAAGTTATTGTGACAGAAGCCTGAGAGCTCCTAAGTCTGTCTTCGGGGGCTCACCCTCTTCTCCCCTCCCACTTTCTGATGCTGACACAGATGCAGAGAGGCAGTCTAAAGTTAGTGTTATCAAAGTTATACGCTATTCAGTGGCAAGTGCTTTCTCTGGGTGCCAATTTCCTTTAGATTGTGCTAAGTTTTTTGAAAGTAGCTGTTCTGGTTTTCTTCTGTTGCTGTGAAAAACACCATGACTAAAAAGAACTTGGAGGAGAAAAGATGTATTCATCTTACACTTGCCAATCATTGTCCATTAGTCAGGGCAGGAACCATAGAAGCAGCTGATTACTGGCTTGCTCTCCACAGCTTCCTCAGCTACCTTTCTTTCTTTCTTTCTTTCTTTCTTTCTTTCTTTCTTTCTTTCTTCTTTCTTTCTTTCTTTCTTACTTTCTTTCTTTCCTCCTTCCTTACTTCCATTCTTTATTTCTTTCTTTAATTTTTTTCTTTCTGTTTTCTAGACAGTATTTCTTTGTATAGCCCTGGCTGTCTTGGAATTCACTCTGTAGACCAGACTGGCCTGGAATTCACAATGATCTGTCTGCCTCTGCCTTCTGAGGGCTGGGATTAAAGGTGTGTGCCACCACCACCCGGCTTCAGCTACTTTTCTTATGTTGCCTGGGCCCAACTGCCTAGAGATTGCATCACCCACAGTGAACCAAGCCTCCTTATATTAATTTGCAATCAAGCCAATGTGATGGAGGTCAGTCCTCGAATAAGATGGTGGCCAGTCCTCCTTTGAGTGTCCCTCCCTCTCCAAGTGATTGGAGTCTGTGTCAAGTTGACAAAACCTAACGAGCACACTAGTGAAAGACATAGCAGAGTCTCCCTAGTGAGCCAAACAGCACCTGCTCTTCTGAGATCTGAACAAAGAAAGAATTCGTCATTTGGGCCTGTTCATGGCAAAAGGCAGCCAACAGTCATCTTCAAATGCTAACTTCCCAGAAGATCACAAGGATATGAATTGCAAATGCTACTTGATCTAATATATGCTTCTCACTCTGCCAAAGCAGGGATGTAATTAACTGAAAGAGTGAGGTAAATGTTTGTGGAAGTTCCACGCCTTCTCTTATATCCAGGAGATGAGACAAGGGGCTCTTTATCACATTTCCGTCTCCTTCTACTACTGAAATGGTTCCTTAATAAAAAAAAGTACTAAAATATGGCCCTCTTAACTCCACAGGGGCTTGGAGACCATGGAGACAGAAGAGCCAATCAGCTAATAGAGCTAATCTCATTTTCTGCCCCTGAAGAGTACCATCATTCCCACCTCACAGGGCCAGTACAAGCAGTCAATGAGGAATGTTAGTGAATTTGATCTGTAAATTGCAAAGCAAGAGCTCTACCCTGTGATTCATTCCATATGATTACAGGCACAGGACACAGGTGCTTTTCTTTTCTTGGTCTCTCAGAGAAAATTTAACCACATTGCCGGAGCTCAGTACAAACCTATTTAGTTTTCACCTCACAATCAGTTCTATTAAGTGTGATCTGACCTTAGATCTGGCACAGACAAAACAGACCATTCATTTCTCAGAATTAAGCCAAATTGATTCTCCAGTCTGTTAGCTTCAGAGTTTGGAGTGGTGGCAGAAAGAAATCAGGGGTGGCTTTGGGGAACAAGTTCAGGCTTATCTTTTGCAGATGGCTTTGACCTGTGGAAGTCAATACTTTTCCAATCACGGTCATCAAGGAGCAGGGCAGCACTTAAGACTAAACCATATATATATATATTTGTGTGTGTGTGGTTTATATATTTATATATATAAATATGTCATATATATATAAGACAAAAGGGAAATTATAATTTTTAAACACATGGTCTCATGTATCCTAAGCCAGCCTTGAGCCCACTGTGTAGCCAAGGATGACCCTGAACTTCTGATTCTCTTTTCATCACCCTCTGAGTGTTGGGATTGCAGCTATGCACCCATCCAGCTCATGTGGAGTGAGTAGACGGACATAGGGCTCTGTGGATGCTAGCCAAGCATTTTACCAACTGAAGTGTACTCCCAGCTCCTACAAACAGCATGTCAGTCTGAAATGTGCATCTGGAACAATAGCAAGTGTAATATTAGAAATTACATTACGAAAAGATCCACAGACCACGGAGATCAAAAGTAACTGGCCCTACGTGAGCAGCAACTTAGCCCCACTGATCGCAAGTATTAAGTATTCCTGGAGATATCTTCCACAGTGGAAAGGAAGGAAAGGACAGTGGAAGTTGCGCTATATCTTAGGAGGTCTGGTGATCCATAATTCCTTAAACTGTCAGAGTAGCTTTTCTGGGTTGTTCTCTAGCATGAGACTTGGTAAGCACTAGATAATAGCTGCTAATAATATTAATATAGATAATATTGGGAACAAATGCAGGAGAGGGTTTGAGTAACTTATCCAAGATCACGGAGCTGGTGAGTGTTAATAACTGTTTGAGCCCAAGTCGTTCTGACCAAAGCCTGGGTTTCTGCTGCTCTGCTCCTCAGCAACAGTGAAACATTAATGTCATTGAAATGCTTTGGGATTTTGAAATCCCATTAGAAAGGGATTAATGAGTGGCCATTTGAAACCTTCAGGTAACTAAAACTACCTTTCATCTCTCTCTCTCTCTCTCTCTCTCTCTCTCTCTCTCTCTCTCTCTCTCTCTCTCTCTCTCTCTTTCTTCACACTTAGGTTTCTAAGTTGCTGTGAGCCATGGCCCAGCTGTACTATAAGAAGGTCAATTACTCACCGTACAGAGACCGCATTCCCCTGCAAATCGTGAGGGCTGAGACGGAACTCTCTGCTGAGGAGAAGGCCTTCCTTAGTGCTGTGGAGAAGGGGGACTATGGTACTGTGAAGCAGGCACTGCAGGAGGCTGAGATCTACTACAATGTCAACATCAACTGCGTGGATCCTTTGGGCAGGAATGCCCTGCTCATTGCCATCGAGAACGAAAACTTGGAGATCATGGAGCTACTGCTGAACCATAGCGTGTATGTGGGCGATGCATTGCTCTATGCCATTCGGAAAGAAGTGGTGGGCGCTGTGGAGCTTCTGCTTAGCTACAGGAAGCCCAGTAGAGAGAAGCAGGTAAGAGAATTCACACTAGGTTGGAACCAGTCAGAATATCAGGGCATCGGAGACCAAAGAAAAGGTTTAGTAGTCTGGACTTGAGAAGACTTGTCTTGGAAACTGTTATCAGTTCTCTCTGGAGCTTCCCTGGGTGGTCCCAGCCATTTTACTCCTTTGCTGTGTCTTTTGGTCTTAGTTACTTATACATATTCAACACTTGACAGTGCGAAGGCATGCTCTTCATGTCTAGAATATGTAAACTCTCTCCACTTTCTTTACCACCTCCCATTATATCTTCATTTCCTTCCCTTACTCAAATGTTACATTCTAGAAAAGAGAGCAAACCCAGACCTGCGCTTTCTCCTTGAGAGGCTGTTCTTCCACAGAAAAGGCAAGAAGACTTTAGCCTTGAGTGCCATAGAGCGAACTTGAAGAGAAACCTCACTTGTTTTCCTAGTACATGCTATGTGACTGAATTCTATTCATAGGCATTTGCAAGTTTGCTTTTATGAATCACATAATCCCTAAGTCACCAAAAGTTGGTATCTTTGTATGGTCATCTTTGAAAATCACACAGAGGTCTACATTAGGTTATAAACTGATTGGCCTATTAGCTCAGTCTTCTTACTAGGTCTTGTAACTTATATTAACCCATTGTTCTTATCTATGTTAGCCACATGGCAGCTACCTTTTCTCAGTGAGGCAGCTTACATCCTGCTTCTTAGATGGACTGTGCAGGAAATGCCAAGGGAGCTTCCTGCTTCCCTGAGTTCTCCTGTTCTCACCTCTACTTCCTGTCTGGTTTTCCCACCTATACTCCCTGCCTGGCCAATCAGAGTTTATTTAAAACATGATTGACAGAATACAAAATTGTCCTGCACCAAGGTGGCTTATCTGACAAACCTCTGACAAGGACCTCCTTGCTTGCATTATAGGCATGATAAAGAAAATGGAAAGGGAACTGGTCAAATATAAAAGGAGACAAACCAGCACCTTGATGAACATGGACAATGAAAATCTGTCATCCTCAAGCATTATGAGATATGACCAAAGATGGGCTTCAATAAAATCCATAGCTTGTAATACAGATGCATGTAGGAAGAGAACAATGAAAATAAACTAAGAGACAACTCGCAAAGTACTGGGATTTTCGGAGTAGAAAATGGAGGGAAAATCTGGAATGGACAGATTAACAGTTCTTTGACTAAAATGCCTACATCCCCTTCTCCATTTACTATACCCTCAAGAAAGGAAGGATTTCATCTTTCTTGTTCCTTGTTATATCACACTACCAGAGAAAATGCCTGATAAATGTTTATTTAATAAATGAGTAATATATAACCAGCATTGAGCTTAGCATCTTTACATGACTTATTCACTTAATCCTCTAGGGAACTCTATAAATTGAATATTATTATTATCATTTATTACTATTATTATTATCATCATCATCATCCCTGTTTGCCAGTGAAAAACAAGATTATTAAGTCAATTGTTTAAGACCCCACTAACTATTGGAGTTAATTGCTCCTAAACCTTTTTATTTGCTAGGCTCTGATCACACAACTAAATCAGGCTGTTGCTAAAAGTTTGGCAACAAATGCTTAAGAGATGGCTCGTTAAGAACATGCATTGCATGCCTTTAATCCCAGCATTTGGGAGGCAGAGGAAGGTGGATCTCTATTAGTTTAAGGTCAGCCTGGTCTACAGAGGGAGTCCCAGTACAGGCTCCAAAGCTACAGAGAAACCCTATCTCAAAAAAAAAGAGAAAAGAACATGCATTGCTCTAGCAGAGGACCTGAGTTCAATTCCCAGCACCTAAGTGGAATGTATTGTGACCACTTGTAACTCAGTTCCAAGATATTTTTCTATGCCCCTTATTTTGGTCTCCACAGGTATCTGCACTCATGTCACAGCCATATAGACACACAAACACACGTAATTAAAAATGATAACGTAAGTCTTTTAAAAATTGGCAGCATTAAAAGGCGTCTGAATGCACAACAATAAAAACTGACTCAGACAACACATTCAGTGAATGTCAGGTGTTTCTGGAAATGCTCATTCATAAAGTATCTGTCACACAACCTCATTGCAGCCTTGGGTCTGAACACACAGTATACACCCTTTACATTGCACATGCTAGCACTATATACAATGACACTTCTCAGCCGAGACTGGATGCTATTGACTGATGTGAACTGCAGTGTTTTATTTTACATGCCAAGAGTTATGGTATTATAGAAGCATAATGGTACAATTATGGAAAACAAAGACTCAGTAATATTTTTTCTCATAATCCCTTGGCATGTCAAGCATTAAATTAGTATATCTTGGGATTAGATTGTTAAAATGTTTGATTTTAAAAGCTGTTCACTGAGCTATTTCATTAAAAAAAACTTGTTAGTGAATTTTAGCTTGGGATCAGCACAGAATATCCAACAGTTTCTTAAATAGTCCTAAACATAATTCTGCCATTGCATACTACATGGTTATATATAGCAGCATTCTCAGCACTGATGATTATAAAATTAAAATATTGTTCAACTCTCAAAATCACCAAAAATGATCTACATTCTGCAGCATCAAATATTCAGTAAAGATTTAATTCTTTATATAGATAAAAGCAAGGACATTAATCTTATTAGTATGCAAATTTGGTCTTATCTTTAATAAAGTAGAGCTAATAATTGTTTTAGTCTAAATTTATTTATTAGTTAGTATCAGCAAATACTTAATATATGTATACCTATATTATATACCTGTACACCTGGGTTGGAAAAAATTTCATAGGTGAAAAGGAGTTTTTAAAGCCCTATACTCGGCCACATTGCTTCTCTGGAAATCTTAAAATTCTAGCACAGAGGATATGAGATGGGTCAAAGAATAGAAGAAAGATGAACTCCCTGGTAACTACAGGCCTAAGAGATTTAGAAAAGAAGTTCAGTTTGCTTCCTACTCAGTCCATCTTTCCAAGGTCATCAAAACTGATTTGTTTTGTAACCCATTCTCCTAGCTAAGCACCTGGGAGGCTTTTGAAGGGCATCTCAGCTACGAACCTCTAAGTTCCTGTACCAAACTGGTTCTTTCCTTTATTTGAAAACAATCTCATGCCACCTTGTACTAGTGGGTCCCCTCATTTGTAGGAATATCTAGTCCTCTTAATAATGTGCACTAAAAGCCTAATGCCCACTTCTTTCCATGCTGTCTTAGTTAGGGTTTCTATTGCTATGAAGAGATACCATGACTACAACAACTCTTATAAAGGAAAACATTTAATTGGGGTGGCGTACAGTTCCAGAGGCTTAGTCCATTATCATCATGGCAGGAGATATGTGGCATGCAGGCAGACATGATTCTGGAGAAGGAGCTAAGAGTTCTGCATCTTGACCCACAGGCAACAGGAAGTGAACTGCGTCAGTGGATGTAGCTTGAACAAAGGAGACCTCAAAGCCTACCCCCACAATGGCACACTTCTTCCAACAAGGCCACACCTCCTAATAGTGTCTCTCCCTTTGGGGGCTATTTTCTTTCAAGCCACCACACATGCTTACCCTCTCTGTACTGAACCAGTGCACACAAGATAGGGGTGATATATAAATATTTGCTGAGGGATGTGAAGGAGTTAAAGGTATCTTCCAGAAAAATCTCAAGACTTTTTTTGAAACAGGCCTTTTGGGGGTTTTGCAATCAATCACATTTAGCCACATAACTGTCTAGAGGAAGAAGAGAGCATAGGACAATTTCCTAGCTGGGTAGTCAGTGCAGACTGAGTCCATGTTTGGTCGACCCCATTTCTCTCATCTTTTCCTCTGCTCTCTTAAACGCTGGGGATCTGCCAGTCAGGAAGGAAGGCCTGTCAACTTATACTAACATACATATCGTGACCTCTCCTTGTCAGAATCAAAACTTAGCTCATAGAAACGAACTGCTCACAGTGACAAAATGAGACATATGAAACCTAGGATAAGCGACTCATGCAGCGGCAGCTTTTGTTAGGACCTTTTGTCATGCACTACCATAATAATTCCTCTTTTATCAATACCCCACTCTCATAAATAAACGCTGTAGGTTAAACCATACAGAGCCATTATCTCTATCTGCAAGTCTCCTCAGTAGCTTTGTCCTCCCTGCCCCAGGCCCATCAATGAACTTCTATTATTTCATTATCTTCCATTATTCTGACAGTCACTATGATAGGTAACTCTACCAGGCCACTACAGTGTTAGAGAACCCTATCTATCTTTGAGACAAAAACAAGATTGGTTTACCTGGAAGCAATCAGGAATGTGAGCAAAGCAGGCCTCCTAAAGGCCCTTGAGTTCAGTGGGGCAGACCATTTGCAGGAAGGCACCTCTTCCACACACAGTCTGAACAGCTACAGCAAACCTTTGGCACAGAGCACCACCACCACATGCCCTTCATGGCGCTGGAAAATAAGGCACAGCTGACTTCCGTCAATACTGGGAAGATAAAGCAGAGCCATCTTCCGCATTAGTAGACACGGTCTTAAGTTCCAGGCTGGCAGCAAAATTTCCTCAGTAACACCTTTACCCCATTCCCCCTTATGCTCCTCCATAGGAAGTTAAGGCCTACCAGGCCAAGAGGAGCCAACCTGGAGTCTGCCTGGTGCCTCATTGGCTAGGCACAATCAGGCCCTCTCACAGCACCTGGTAGGCCTCAACTTCCTACACTCCTCCCCCTACTCAGCCATAGTAAAACTACTTTACAATAAAGATCAAAGGCCCTGCATAAGTGGCTATTATTGGCTTCTAGTATCAGTACTCATACATAGACCTGAATTTCAATAGGAACCAAATCTTAGAATAAAAATTGTGGTATCTTTTCTGGTAGACTATCCACCACACCCAAAAGATGTAGTGGGGGTACATGTGTGAGTGTGTGTGTTGCTCCAGATTCTGACCCTTTTGTCCAACTTTTTACCTACCACAGATCACAGACTATTTCTTTGGGAGTAAAATTTGACAATTTAGGGGCTTTCTGATTTCTTTTCTTTTTTTCTTTTCTTTCTGATGTAAACCACTTACTGCCTTCAAGCCACTAGCTTTGGGATCCCTTAAAGGAGCCTTGTCAACAGGGAAGGCAGATTCAGCTACAGTTCAGAAAAGAGGCTGGTATTTGGGTGAATAGACAAAACTAACTCTGAATCATTTGTTGTGATTATGGGAAACTTGTCAAAAGCCAGGTTCCTGAGCCTCAGTACATGCCTACAGTATTAGAATCTCGGGATTTTGGCCTGAATCCAACACCTTAACAATCTTGTGTCCACCAGTATCTAGATAAGATGTCTATATGGCTCTCTGTATTTATTTTCTATGGTTACCATTAAAAATTATCATAAACTGGATGGCTTAAAACAAAATAAGTGTGCTGTTTCACAAGGAAAAGAGCAATAAGAAATGAAGGTAATAATAAGGCTGATTGCTTCTTGGGGGAGTGTCTGATAAGATGTGCAGGTTGCCTATAATCCCTCCTGCTTTTTATACTTGTATCACTCCAGTCTCTACCTTGACAGATGCAGAGTGATCTTCCTTTGCCTTTCCTCTGTGTTCATCCCAATTGCCTTCTTCCTAAGTGGATGATCCCGTCATTGTGTACTTGCATCTACAAAGACCCATTTTCCAAATAAAGTCACACTCAAGGTTAGTATGATTTGAACAGGGCATTAGGGATGCACAGTTCTCACTCTGTGAGATATACTGGTTCAGATAAGAGGCTTTCACGGTTTTCTAGCAGTAGAGCCTTTCATAAAACCCCACTGAGACTAGAAACAACCAGAGTTTCCTTCATCTAACTGCAGATTGGAACCAAAACATATTCATTCAGTCTTGCTTTTCCTCGACCTTTAAGGAGTCAGGACAACTTGAATACCATCAGTGTGGACGACAGAAAGCAGAGTTCAACTCACTGTTCAGTGCTAGCCAGTTCAGTTCCATCAAGAATGACACTAATAACACCTATCTGCTATCTAACTCAGAGGTCTGTTTTGAGGAAGAATTAAGATTGAAATATGTGAAAGACTTTGGGAAAACTCTGAATGTTAGACTGAGGTCAGTGATGATCATTTTCTGATTTACTGCTTTAGATTGCTTGAGCTCGTCATATGGTGTGAAAAGACAGATGGCCCGTGGCCCTGGTCACAAGGCACCATGCGTACAGTATGTGGGAGGGTTCACAGATCACCTCCCTCTGTCTGGCCTAGATGGCAACAATCTTCCTTCTGTTACCAAAGAAGCTGCATGACCTTAAAGGCACGCTTCCTTTGTAACAAGAGTTTAAAGATTGGTACAATGGGTAAGTAGAGCTTCCAGTCATTGTACCAGCAGTCCAATCAAGTAATTTTCTTTCTTGGTCACTTGCATCACTGCAGACATCCAGAAAGAGGCTAAGCCAACCTTTTCCCTGTGGCCCACCCCTCTGGGCTCTGCCATAATTACCCATTTGTCTGTGGCAGATGGCTCCAAATTAAAATTGGTCTCACAGATGAGCTACAGAGATTAAATCTCAACAACACTGATAAGTGTTTGTGTTGAGGTTATAGAAAGACAGCAACAAGACGCTGGTTATCCCCCCATCCCCTGCTTCTATCTGGCTCTTGACCTCAGGATGAGATTTTACAGTATGGAGGACAGACACTGAGAACCTGCACAAAGGTTACTTGAACACAGGGAGAGGACCTAAAGATCCTAGCCCATCAGTTTAACTCACAGTGACATAGAGCAGAAAGTAGAGACTGTAAAAAAAAAAATCCCTTTCTATTTATAGATAGTCTATACTTTGGAGTCAGCCACTTACTAGATGTGTTTCCTTGGACAAGTCATTTTAGTGTCTCTTTTTATATGTGACTTAGAACAATGAGGGGATCTACTTTATAAAGCTATAGTAAGAGTGGAATGAAGTACGAAAGTATTTAACTAGAACAGTCCCTGGCATGAACTAAGCGCACACTGAAACAGCTAGGAGTGTTCCTGCTCTGACTAGGTAAAGTCATGCTAATGTCATCTGCGGGTTAATGCCACCTATTTGCTCAAGTGAAACTGGGACATGGCTCAATCTGCAAAGTGTCTCCTGTGCAAGCCTGAGGAGGACCTGTGCTCTGATTCCCAGCACCCATCCATGTAAAAGTTGGATGTAAGACCATGCATCTGTAACCCAGCACTGGGTGGAGACAAAGAGACAAGTGAATCCCCAAAGTTCACTGTCCAGCCAGCCTCACCAAATCAATGAACTCCAGATTCAATAAGAGACTCTGTCTCAAAAAGTAAGGTGAAGAACCACCAAGTAAGACACCTAAAGTCAACCTCTGGTCGCCAAACATATACACCCACATGTACACCTGCACACCCATGAACAAGTTGAATGCACTACACACAGGAAGGGGGCACACATGCATGCACATTAAGTACACATTGTACACAGTGGTTACAAAGTTCAATCTGAGGTGCTGGAAAGATGGCTCAGCAGTTAAGAGCACGTACAGCTCTTGCATAGGACCTGAGATTGGTTCCCAGCATCCACATCAAGTAACTTACAACTGCCTACCTATAATGCTAGCTTCAAGAATTCTGTTCTCTCTCTGTCTCTCTGTCTCTCTCTGTCTCTGTCTCTGTCTCTGTCTCTCACTCACACACACACACACAAACACACACACACACTAGCTCACTGGTAGAAGAGTCATTTAAATGATCATTGCATTAAACTTTTGAAATATTAGTTTGCTATGACAAATTACCTGAAAAAGCAACTGAAGGCTTCACAGTTGGACACAGTCCATTATAACAGGGAAATCATGGAACATGCGCTTAACACAGCTGGTCATATTGCATCTGACTCAAGCAGCAGAGAGAGATAAATTCAAGTGCTTTTTAATTCAGTCCAGTGTTTCTGGCAATGTAATGATGCTGTCCGCATTTAGGGTGGGTTTTCCTAACTCCATTAGTCCTGTCTAGAAAACTCCTTCACAGACATGACTAAAGAGTTGCCTCCTATCATGAGTCTAGACTCAGTCACATGTAGTCATTATTAATCATCAGATAATATTAATATCCCATTTAATTGTGTTACCTAAATTTCTCAGAGTTAGAGTAATAAATTTTTATCTTTTTATTAATCTGAATAACAGCTCATTTTATTATTTGCTTTCATTTCCATGAAATGAAATTCCTCCAACAGTCTTACCTTTCTTCTATCCTCCAACTAACACCCTCTCTTCTCTCTGACCCCACAGTTCAGTGTCTATGTACCATATTTTAGCACATTCAGCAGCTTAAATAAGACAAAATTAATATATAAAACTTTATATATTTAATGAGTATGGCTTGGGATCTGGACATGAGCATAATAAACATAATAAATAAGTATAATGAACAACTCTATCACTTCAGAGCATTTCCTATTTCCTCCCCTATTCTGTGTCCTGTTTTTATCTCCTGGCTTCCAAACATATCTTCCCAGCTAGATTTCTCTGACTGCTATTTGTTCCTTGTATTCTGGTTCCTACTGATAAACTCAAACAAGATTAAGCTAGTGTGATGTACAAAATGTTCTCTGTCTGAGGCATATGTCAGCTCCGTGAAGTTCTCAGTAGAATGAAGAAAGCATGATTTGAAGGAACTTCAATAAATGACAGTTTCGTGCTTCACTCTGATCATCAAGGATTGTTGTCATCAATTTATTAGTGAAAAGGGATCGTGAGCTCACTGAGATAATTCTACTTTGTGGAATGTGGTTTAGTCCTCTTGGAGTTCTGGGGACTGAACTCATCATCAGGCTTGCATTCTGGGGCAACAAGTATGAAATAATAAGAAAGAAAATATTGCTGAATATGGTTGCACATGAGATGGAGGAGCAAATATTAAAAGTCAAAGTGAATTTGGAAACAGGCTGGGATACATGAGATTTTCTCTCACCACAGCATGGAAGAAAGAATCTGGGCTCATGGTTCCACTTAGTTGACCAACTAACTACTGGCATTAGATTGCTATTGGGTAAAGACAAATTAGTTTTCCTCAGTGGAGTGACACCTGGCATGTTGACCAAAACCCAGGTCAGGCCCCATACCCAGAAGTAATTGGCCATGCAAACTGGACTTAATGGTTTTGAGGCTTTTGTTATTTGTTTTTTTTTAAAGAAGACAGAGAGAAAGAGAAAGAGGAAAGAGAGATGGAGAAAGGGAAGGGTATGAGGTTGGGTGGGTAGGGAGAAAGAGAATGATCAAAATACAGTGTGTGAAATTCTCAACTAATAAATAAAATATTGTTTTAATATAAGTAAATATACAGAAAGGGCCATCTAAAACAAAGAATACATTTTTGTTTTCTCTGTAAGAATGTTTATCCATAGTGCATTATTTCAATCAATATTGCCTTGTACAAGTGTGTCATACTTATTGGCCTGTTATTTTATTAAGTGAGCAGTTAAGTGGATCAAGTTTGGATGAATTGTTTTTATTTTCTAAACAATGCTGTGATGGATCTCTTTGTACAGACCTCTCTAAACAAAAAACAGAAATTATTATCTACAAGGCAAATTCGGATAATGGGATTATAGAGACATAGAACATATGAACTGTTTAATTTGAATACCAACAGTCCCAAGGCATGACTGTTTCTCTTTTTTTTGTTCCTTAATAATTTTATTTTTAAATTTTATTTTCAGGTCATAATATACCAATTGGGATAGAGTACAGAATATATAAGTGGTAGGTTAGATCTCCTTTCTCCCCATAAATGATGATGGTATAAGACAGAAGAGTGAGACCCATGCTTTGGATTATTTAGGCATATAGGTACAATAAATTGTATAAAAATATAAAATATTATTATTTGCCTCATAGTAATTAAATGCTGCATGCTAGGCTTATTCTTAATGCTTGAAATGTTATTACACTAATAAGCTTTAAGCACATTAATGTGCTGCATTATTATCTCTCCATGAATCCACTTCCAAGCTAATAATACATGTATGAATGTTCTAACAAACATCTAAATATAGGTAGTGTTCAAAATGTAGTAAAAGCTTTATCACATTTACAAAGTAAATAATAAATTCAATCAAGCCTCATATTAATATACCACCACTCTACAAAAGTATAATACACATGTTTTATATACATATATATATAAATCTTTAATAATGTTTCATAGTCTAAATTAATCAATGCATTTTTTGGTTTTTTTAATTATTATTATTATAGGAAAATTTTACATTTACTCCCCTTGTTCCCAGCCCTCCCACTCCCCCCCACACCCCACCGCCCTCCCCATGCTTCCTTAAGATGGGGCATGACTGTTTCTTACATTTCTGTCATCATGGATCAAAAAAGCACTAGAAACTACATTTCCAATCTGACAGTCTAAAAGAACCACCATCTTATTATAATTTCATATTTGACTTTTTGAAGACTTAACTTAAGGTCAAAAGAGGTGATTGGATCCCTCAGAACTGACATGTGTTTGTAAGAAGCTCAACTTCTTACTTGGGAGCTAGGATCAGAACTTCAGTCCTGTGATTGATTGTTCTGCGCTGAACCATCTCGCCAGCCCTACACTTGATTTTTATTATAAGCAAGATTTAACATATTTTAATATCATAAGCCATTTGTTTTATCCTTCTTTGAACATCTGATTATATATTTTATCTCTTTTTCTACTAGAGTTGTCATATTGTCTAACTTGTCTAAGTTCCTTTTATATTAGAGTTATTAAGCTTACTAAATTTGTAAATCTGTTCACCTTGATTTGTTAAAGATCAGGAATTTAAACCAAGTTCCACAGCATGTCTGAAGCAAAGAGCAAAGCTAATTATATTTTAGGACATGTAACTTTGCTGCATATAAATGTAAGACTACCTTAAATGACATTGAAAATATCTTAATATCTTTCTAGGATAAAAGTATTCATGCATAATAGCTCATTTATTTTTAAGTTGCCAGTTTAGTGCTTTAGCATCTTGATTCAAAAGAAAGAAAGGGACCAAGTAGGCCTTCATGCTCAATCAAAGGGAAGTAAAATGACAGAAATATATAGAGAGGTGAGTCTTTAGTATAAGCATGAGTGCTAACAAAATAGCATAGCAAACATCTATTTCACTCACTGTTTTTCCTGTCTTCATTAGTAGTACAGTAGCTACTTCAAAAACGGAAAGGCTGTCAATGGGTAGAAAAGTTGAAGAAGAAAAGGTTTTCCTTGGTGTATTAAATAGTGGAGAAATTTATGAGTGAGAAAATGTGTAATGTGACAGATCTGTACGATTTCTCATTTCAGTTCTTCAGTCGTCTGCACTGATCACATGGAGATGATAATTTCCAAATTCCTTATTTGTTTGATGTCATGCAGACATGCATCATCAAGGTTAAGAATGCTTAACAATGTAACAGTTTCTATGTTCAAAAAAATCTGTCTTCTCTTGGTCCTCCAAGTTAAACACAGAAATCTAAAGATTCAAAACTAAGGTTGACATCATAAAGCGAGGCAAAATATTTTTTCAAAATTAATAATGAATATCTTTGGAGGCTTGGACTCTAGTTCAGTGGAAAAGTCCCCTGCTAGCACATACAAATACCGGGGCTCCATCTCTACTACTTCCTGATGAGATGTTTGGGACATTAAAGTGGTATATCAGCACCAGTATCAAAATGGACAGTCTTGACAACCTGACTAATAAATAATAGGCCATAAACATTCTTGGTGATGCAGAGATGTTTCCTCCAGTAGTCAGTCTTTGGCCTCAGCACACCACAGCTTTGACAAGTTTGAAGAGAGGAAGCCTTCTCTAGATTGACACTATTGGCAGCCTTAATTGTTCATTATTGTCATTTTTTCATATTTTGCTTTGGTGGGAGCTTTTGGAAATTAAGGAAATTCATAAAAGTTATGAATTGTGCTCCCTTGTTTGAGTGTAGAAACAGCAATTATAGAATCTTAATGTCTGAAAGGAACTCAAAGAATAGGGGAAAGGATGAAATGTTCACAACAAAAATCTTTAGACTTGCAATCATTCGGGAGAGTCTAAGAATTTGACTACCACACCACTACCCATTGACCACTACGATCATCCACCCACTTGATTAATTGAAGACCCTCCTAAATGAGTTTTTTGCTTGTTCGTTTGTCGGTTGGTTTCACTCTACCCTCACACACTGTGTTTTCCCCACAACTTGTAACCACTTATCATTTTAATATATATATTTATTGAAAACAATTTTCATTCACTATATTCTGCTCAGGGTTTCCCCTCACCCAACTTCTCTCAGATCATCCCCACCTCCCCTCACCCAATCCCACACCTTCTTCCTCGCTCTCTTTAGAGAAAAAAAAACAGATAAACAAACAAAAACAATGAAAACTTAAAAACAAAAAGTGCAAGAAACACACACACAAAACAAAAACACAAAATCAGAAACCATAATACACATAAAAAACAGCAGTAAGACAAAAAATACCCAACAAAGCAATATGAGACAAAAAGTCTGCAGGTTCACTACTGTTGAGTTCATTTTATGTTGGCTATGTACTGCTGAGCATGGGGACCCTTAAGTGTGGTAAATATGCCCAGTGAGACTCTATTGGAGAAACACAGTTTTTCCTTTGCAATTAGATGGTCAATTGGAGATAGCGTCTTGATTAGGGATGGGAGTTCATGTTCAATGCCTCCTCTCAATGCTGAAGCCCCACCTGGCTTCCACGTGTGCAGAAGCTGTGCAACCTGTCGCAATCTCTGCAAATTCATATATGCATCAGTCCTGTTGAGTCTGGAAGACAGTTTCCTAAACATCATCCATCCCCTCTGCCTCTTCCACCTGCCTCTTTTTCACATGAGCCCCAAGTTAGATTTAATGAAGACATCCCATTTAGGACGGAGTGATCCAAAATATCTCATTCTCCACACATTGTCCAGTTGCGGGTCTTTGTGCTGGTTTCCATTTGCTGCATGAAGAAGTTTTTCTGATGATGATTGAGCAAGACACTAATTTATGGGTATATCAGAATGTTATTAGGAGTCATTTTATTACTATGACCCTTTAACAGAATAATACTATTTTTTTTGTCCCTAGACCCCTTGGCTTATGTAGTCTCAGGTTCTCAGCCGCCCAAACAGTGTCAGGCATCATTTTCATATTCTGGAGTGGGCCTTAAGTCCAAGCAGAGACTGACTGGTTACTCACACAACCTTTGTGCTACAGTTTCACCAACGTGTCATACAGGCATACCATTGTAGACTGCAGGCTTTTGTAGTTGGGTTGGTGTTTACCTTACTCCCCTGGTAACATGCAGAGTACCTTCTAGTACCAATTCAAATATAAGAAAAGCAGTCATTCTGCTCAAAGCTGACCAAAGTTCTTCAGTGCTTAAAGAACCCTGCATGATTTGACCTGTTATCGTCTGCTTTCGTTCACTAGCTCTTTCTCTTGCTCAACCGACTCTAGCCATTGCCACTTCCTTGAGTTCTTGTTTTGGTTAGGTGCTATAGATGGAACCTAGAGTCTTATATATGATAGGCAAATGCTCCACCTGTAAACTATATCCAGAGAACATTTATGAACCATTTTTGTTGTTTGTACAGTTACTGTTGCTACTGATTTGTAATTCTAGGAAGGGAAAACAGAACTACTTCCATGTTAGGAAGATACTCTACCATTGAGCTTCTCACTCACTCACCACACTCAATTGTTTCAAGAATTGTGTAGCTCGAGTGTGTTTGATTAAGTGATTCTCATCTAGGTGGCTGCAAGGCTAAGTCTTCATTGTCCTTTGGATTTGCATTCCAATAAGATGAGATAGACACCCACTTTTCTTCCTACCATCATGCTATACTTCAGGACTCTTCTTGGCATTATCATCACCTGACAGACATATATGTACTACCTCTGCCACTTTCTATTAAAGGGACTTTATTTGTTGTTTTCACTTGTGAGTCCCCGGTGCCTACAGTAGTTTTCAGAACATGGTAGGCTTTCCGTAAATAATTTCTGAATGAATGGAGAAGAAAAAGTAGTAGAATGTTAGACCTGGAAATATTGTCTCGGTTCATCTCTTCATTTTATTGTGAAAGTCACAGATAAAAAGTTATCTGTCAAGGTTCAATGTACAACTTCTATAGCAGAGTGAAGAAACACAGCACTTCTGACTTTGAATTGATTATTATATCCAGGACACTGAAATTAAATTATTCTACTATGAAATACATTCTGAATGAGGTTTATGGCATCCTCTTCACCACTGTGAGTGATGTTCCTTGTATCTAACCTAAATCCTACATCTTTTTGACATGCTATTTTATGTGGATGGATGTTTTGACTGATGAATGCACACTACAGGAATGCACTGTCCATTGGGGCCAGGAGAGGGAGACGCAGCCCCTGGAACTGGAGTTAAAGCGAGTTGTGAGTCATAAGTAGCTCTTTGATAAGAGGACTAGATTCTCTAAGAGCAGTGAGCGTTCTTAGCCGCTAAGCCATCCCTTCAGCTCCAAATCCAACATCATGCAAGCTAAACCATATTCTCTATTTCAGTTCTTGGAGGGTCACTCTAAATATATACAAAACTTACAAACAGTATTTTTTATACTTTCTCTAAATAAAACTGAAAGCAAGATTTTGGTCTCCATGGTGCCCTAAAAGATATATAAATACATCTCTAATACCATGACAGGGATCTAGGAACATTAGAAGGGCATGTAAGTGACAATATCACTGATTCCACAGCAGTGAAGTCTGGGCAGAAGACTATTAAAAGCATGTACTCTAATAAAGAAACACATTTGTAAAGTTTAAAAGCCAAGTCCATTAAGTTTGTAGTCAGCTTCTCCTGGCATTTAATTAGAGACCTTCACTTATGATGCAGAAGTATTTGTAGTTCAGACTGTTTACTAACCAGGTAGACTTCCTTCCCCTGAAAATAGTAAGGAAGTACCTAGTGGAGAGCTCTGGCTTTACCTTGGTGTCTTTATCTTCCTGGCTTCCCTGTATAAAGAATGATTTCTCTCCTCGTTAAATTATCTTCCTAAAGTCAGAGTGTCATTATTTCTCTTTGCAAACCAGGGAGCGATACAAGGTAAGCATGCAGTTCCTAGTGTCAATACTAAGCCCTTCTGGGTAATTGCTTGTGTGATCAGGGGAAAGTGATTTCTGAATCCGGGAACTTAGTTGGAAGAAAATGAGTGAAGCTAAACTTTAATGGAAATTGTTATTTGTCTATTGCTACTACTGTTTTTACTTAAATAATCCAGGAGCAATGCTGAATGAAAGGGTTCCTCTGCTGGAGTCATTTCTAGCCAATTCATTTATCTTCAAGATTAGAGAATACATCAGGCGGAAGTGTATGGCCTGATAAAATCCAGAACTAGCACTCAATGCTAAGTTCTTTCCTTTCAAACTGGCTGAAATAGTTTTTCAAAGACCCATGAGTATTGCAGCCCATGGAGTGAGAAGCTAAGCTTGAAGCCACCCTCATGCCTAGAGGGAATGAATGTCAAGACAGGAAAGCTTTATCACTATTTAGGGAAATATACTAAGTGGCTTGACTTTATTATAGAAATTCATGATTATAAAGCACTCTAGAATTAACATTGGGGAGGTTCTTATTAAAGGTGGATACAACACTGATGAAGTAATCCAATAGCACCTAGTTCTTGATACAGCTACCATTTCCTCTACCTCTCCATTTTCCTATTTGGCCACTTTATTAGCCTGACATCTTACCCAGCACAAGTCAGAAACTATAATATTATCTCTAAGCAATGACCAGATATTTGTAGTGATCAGAAACTTCCTTTTCCTTTTTTGAAATTTTATTTATTTTTATTGAGCTCTACAATTTTTCTCTGCTCCCGTCCCTGTCTCTACCCTCCCCTTTAACCCTCTCCCAAGGTCCCCATGCTCCCAATCTACTCAGGAGATCTTGTCTTTTTATACTTACCATGTAGATTAGATCTATGTGAGTTTCTTTTAGGGACCTCATTGTTGTCTAGGTTCCCTGGGATTGTGATTTGTAGGCTGGTTTTCTTTGCTTTATGTTTAAAAACCACCTATGAGTGAGTACATGTGATAATTGTCTTTCTGTGTCTGGGTTACCTCACTCAAAATGATGTTTTCTAGCTCCATCCATTTTTCTACAAAATTCAAGCTGTCGTTATTTTTTTCTGCTGTGTAGTACTCCATTGTGTAAATGTACCACATTTTCCTTATCCATTCTTCAGTCGAGGGACATTTAGGTTGTTTCCAGGCTCTAGCTATGACAAACAATGCTGCTATGAACATAGTTGAGCATATGTCCTTGTGGCACAATTGAGCATCCTTTGGATATATACCAAAAAGTGGTATTACTGGGTCTTGAGGAAGGTTCTTTCCTAATTTTCTGAGAAATCATCACACTGATATCCATAGAGGTTGTACCAGCTTGCATTCCCACCAGCAATGCAGAAGTGTTCCCTTTTCCCCACACCCTCTCCAGCATAAGTTGTCATCAGTGTTTTTAATCTTAGCCATTCTTACAGGTGTAAGATGGAGTCTCGGAGTTGTTTTGATTTGCATTTCTCTGATGACTAAGGATGTTGAACATTTCCTTAAGTGTCTTTCAGCAATTTTAGAATCCTCTGTTGAGAGTTCTCTGTTTAGGTCTGTACTCCAATTTTATAGAATTATTTGTTCTTTTGATGACCAATTTCTTGAGTTCTTTGTATATTTTGGAGATCAGACTTCTATCTGATGTAGGATTGGTGAAGAACTTTTTCCATTCTGTAGGCTATTGTTTTGTCTTGTTGACCTTGTCCTTTGCTTTACAGAAAGAAACTTCCCTTTCTTTCCTCCTCCTTTCCTTCTCCTCCTTCTTCCTCCCTCTGCCTCTCTGGTTTTTTTTTTTCAAAGACAGAGTTTCTCTAAGTAGCCCAGGCTGGTCTTGAATCTGCAATCCTCCTGCCTGCTTCTGTGTCCTAAGTACTGTGATTATGGGCATGCATTAATATATCTGCTAAGAAAACATTCCTTTAAAATGAGTTTTATGATAATGGAGGGTGGAGTCTGAGGGTGTTGAATTTTATGGAAAAAAATGAAGTGTGCTTGCCCATACAAGTTAAAAAAGATAATCCCACAATGGAGGAGAAATTGAGGAACATATCATAAGAGGCAGAGTGATAAACAGGTAGGAATGTCATTTTAAAAAGTTAATCATCCACTATAAGATAAGACCATGTCATCTCTGAAGACTATACAAACCAATTTTGCAATGTATTTATCAGCTGTGACACATGACCATGATGAACAAAATCAGGGGTGGTGTTTCCATGTTTACTCCTACAATTCTTAGGGAGCAATAAGCAAATTACTCAACCTTTCTAAAGCTTCACCTCTTCCAATTGAAAAGTTGAAAGATAATGCTAAATGATCTCAAAAGAATGCTATGATAACATGAGCAGACTTCCAAATTACTCTAAATGTATTTGATAAACCCCCAATAAAGAAGTCTGACTGGCAAAAGTGGCTTAGGAAAGGAGCAAGAGTGCAAAGATACATTAACTAAAACACCTTCTTGGGAGTTCACTAAACTCCTATAGACAGAAATGTTTTGGCACATTTTTTCAGTGTAGAACCTCTAGCATTCTAGGGAATGTCTGTTTGCTGGTAGTATACTTAATTACAGAATCATTAGAATTTAATAAAAACAGTGGCAGTCTATTCTTTATAAACAGAAATAATTTTAAAGATTTGTGGTAAATAAGAATGAAGCCTAAATCCATTAGGGAAAATTAAAACTACAAGCATTTCTAAAGAAGTGCAACCTCGAGTGTTAAAAGCTTAATGTCAACCTACTGCATAAAAATCAGCATTTAGAGCACTTAGAAATAGGAATACTGGTTGGGAAAAGGGGGGGAATGAGAGAGGAGATAAAACAAGTTAATGAAATATGAACAGAAGCCCTCAAGTGCATTTTTAGAAAGAGGATTAATAGGAAGGAACAGGACTGGAGGAGAAGGGCCCGGCAGAGTGTGGCAGGCCCTTGGAGAGGGCTTCTGATCTAGCCACCCCCACTGGAGGAGAAGGGCCCAGCAGAGTGCGGCAGGCCCTTGGAGAGGGCTTCTGATCTAGCCACCCCCACCGGAGGAGAA